>APFE030259110.1:0-15727 GCA_000404065.3 Pinus taeda
ACAATAAAAATACAGACACTCCTCCATGATAGCTTTGGTCATGGCTATCCATGAAGGATGGGAGAAGGGGCAAGCCCCTCTCAAAAAGAAAATGCTTGAATATATATCTATATATATCTATACATCAACAATAATATAATTGTATTAACCAACTACACATAGTCTACTTGCTACTCCTATATGATTTGGACCTTCCATCAACCTCCCCTATCCATGTACCTTGTCTGGCACAATACCTTACTCTTGTAAAGAACATTTTCCATATACCTATTTCATATCACAAGAGAATTAAATATTTAGTAGCAATTTTAGTGTGCATTAATAAAAACAAAAACAATTACCTAAATATTCTCTCAAACCTAACTGTTATTCTGTTGGTCTATATCATGAATTTATTACATTCTTGTGCAGAACTTCCTTCTCACCTTCCAACTCACCAAAAATATGTTACTTTTTTGTTAAACAATATTCCATGTGTGCTCTCCTAGTGAGTCCACATGTTTCATATTATAAGAAGGTTAAATGTTTAACAACCATTTTATCTTGATACAATAAATACAAAATACAATTAATTATATATTCTTTCAAATCCAATTCAAAATAAATAAATGGGCCACAGAATAGAAATTTGGATTTTATAAATTTCCCCAGGCATTTAGCATGAAATCAAAAGTAATAAACTGTAATATATATTGTTATGCATGGTAATAGAAAGTCTTGAACAAATAAACTTCCTTAGATGTCACTGCCATTTCAATTACATTGGTTAGGCTGTAATCACAAACAAAAGAAAAAACATTGGGAAGAAAAAAAATGCAAAAAAAATACAGAACAACCGAAAAACAAATGAGACTCCTTCAAAGATAGCTTTGGCCATGCTATCTTTGAAGGTTGTGAGAAGGGTCAACCCCCTCTCAAAATAAAATATCTGATTATGTATTAAAAGTATAGTTTGAGTGAGTACATCAAAAATAACATTACAATTTACAGTTACAAAAATGTGATTCTTCAACACCCTATTCTTCCACAACCATGTGCTTCCCATGCAAGTCTACTTTCTTGTTCCCTGTTTTCAAAGTTACATAAAATTGTGAGAATTTACTCTACCTTTTCAAAAATGACTCTGTGAGAAGAATTTATTCTTTCTACCTTCTCAAAAATGCAGCTACATAAAATTGTGAGAAGAATTTATTCTACCTTCTAAAAAATGCAGCTACATAAAATTGTCACAATACTCTGCATTTGCTTTCGAGTCTAAACACTTCCCATACTCTGCATCTGCTTTGGAGTCTAAACACTTCCCATTTCTTCTCATCTATTTTCTTGATACCTGTTTCATAACATAAGATTAGAGTCATGATAATAATTTTATTTTAAAATAATAACAATTAATTAAATATTTTCCAAGATCTAATTTAAAATAAATAACTATTATAAATAATAAAAATTAATCTATTATAATGAACATTTCCATAAAATTCATATTAAATTGGGAAAACAATTCAATCATCTAAAGCCCTCTTTAGATCCACTTGTTTCATGAGATGAATTTACAATTAAATAATAAAAACAAAAGCAATAATTACCTATCCTTTGGAATTTAAATACAATAAAAATTAACTTATCATAAATTTCACACACGAAATAAATAGTGATAAATTACAAAACAATATCTACATACTATTTTTAGATGACTAAGGTAAACTAATTAGACCATTCGATTACTAAGGTAAAGCTCTAAAATGCAATAATATGGCCATTTTAAATTAACTGATTCAAGGTAAGCAAGTGAATCCACGCAAACAGCAACTGGGCATCTATATCCTTTGGGCAGAAATCATTATTTAAACCAAAAATATGGGATTGGCTTTGTGCACTTAGGAGATTCCTAATTTTCACTCTTCCAGAGTTCCGATAGGGTTCAGAGCCGGACGTCTCCAATGTAGGAAGTCTGTGTGAGTCAAAAGAAAATAGGACGCTACTTGCAGAGAACGAATGAAGGCTTTCCTATGGGACTGGAAACCTTATTGGAGAGATAGAGACATACCTTGAGAAAGGCTTAGAGACAAGCTTTAAGCCTGCCTGGATTGGGTGTTCAGCCTGGGTGGGGAAAGAGCCGATACAAGCTGAGAGCTACCTGTTTACAATTGATTTTCTGTCATCCAGGGCTGGCTCTGTTTCACTCTTTATTCCATGAATTTTAATCGTTACTGGACTGGCCAACTCCCTTTCACTCTTCCAGAGTTCCGAAAGGGTTCAGAGCCGGACCTCTCCAATGTAGGAAGTCTGTCTGAATCAAAAGAAAATAGGACGCTACTTGCAGAGAACGAATGAAGGCTTCCCTATGGGACTACAAACGTTATTGGAGAGATAGAGACCTGCCTTAAAAAAAGCTTAGAGACATGCTTTAAGCAGGGCTATAGGAAGTCTGACTGAATCAAAAGAAAATAGGACGCTACTTGCAGAGAACGAATGAAGGCTTCCCTATGGGACTACAAACGTTATTGGAGAGATAGAGACCTGCCTTAAAAAAAAGCTTAGAGACATGCTTTAAGCAGGGCTGCCTGCAGTCTGCAATTGATTTTCTGTCATCCAGGCTGGCTCTGTTTCACTCTTTCTGAATTTTACTCGTTACTTAACTGACCAACTCCCAATAATGTGACTAAGTTGAGAGAACTTATAGAATTTGCAATTTATATAGGAAGTTCCGTCAAGGGTTTCAAAGGTATCATGGCACACTTCAGTGATCTTAACAATAAGATCAATTAATGTATGGAGGCTGCAAAGGGACCTCCAAAGGGACTACTTTCTTATTTATGCAAATTGTAACACTCAAGCAGCATTGGTCAAAAGATTATAGAAGTTGAAGCTAAATGATGGCATTAATAACTTAAATTTGTCTACAATTGATTCTCTCAGTATATTTCCATGCACCCCAACATTATTGTGGTAAAGGACACAAAATATTTAGAATGAAAAACAGCTAGTTTTGTTTCCTATCAAATTGTGATCAAGGAGCCTGACAACTTTCTCAATCATCCAAGGCTGGCTCTGTTTAGCTTTTTATTTCTTGGATTTCACTCCTCATTTCTTCACTGACCAACTACCAAGAATGTGGCTCAGTTGAGAGTACTTGATAGAATATGAAATTTATATAGGAAGTTTTGTCAAAGGTTTTGGCACACCTCAAATAGCTTACCAATAAGGATCAATTTAAATGGATAGAGGCTGTAGAAGGGGCTACCTTTTGACAAATGAAATAGGCCTCTGTATTTGCACTTCAAGATTTCTCATAGACTTTTGAAGTGGCATATAATGCTTTGTGAACTGGCATGAACACCTTGGTCATGCAAATCAGCATCCTATTGCTTTTCAAATTAGAAATAAAGTAGAAATTGAGAAGTTGTTATGCATTTATGATTAGGAAATGTTGACCCTTGTGTTATAGAAAAATTCAAGCCATATTTATTGGGAAAACACCTCAAAATGAAACTTTGAAGTATTCATTTTCCCAGTGAAATTTTAGTGAAATAGGAAAGTTAACTACAAAGTTTTCACTTTGAAATTCAATATAAGGACATAAATAATGTTTAAGACAATTTCATATCTATGATATCTAAGTTGCTTGCCAGATCTATGGTAGAAATGGGAAACTCAAAAAGGACCCAATACTAGGGCAGTGGGTATACATTTTTAGGCAATCTGTTTTTTTAATAAGAATTGTACATATCTAGTACAGAATTCTATATTTTAAGAAGACAAAGAATGTCATTCCCCACCTTCTATTGATCACTTATTGTAGGTTATGAATTGGTTTGTTCTAGGTTAATAGTGATGTGGCACCCCCACCATTCCTAATTATTGGATTCATAATAGGTGATCATCTCAATAAAAATCTTCTCACCATTGGCATCCAACTAACAAGAATCCCTAGTTCATCTGAATGTTCTCATGCTCTTGTACCCTTCCCTCCCCATCCAAAATACCCTTTCTTGAGCATAGCTTCATGGACATATCCTTTTCGTTGGCATTCTACTTTCTACATTTATTTCCCTTAGTTGAATGGAGAACCCCAACAGAAGGGATAGAAAGTAGAAAACTAACCCTGATGGCTCATAATAGTGACCCAAGACACCTCTTAAGATAGATTAAGGAAAAAAGGTTCACAAGGGTGGGTTACAACTAATTACTAGGTTACACCATCCACCTATATCCATGCTCATTTCTGGCTCCATGTTTCATCTACCTTACTAGTGGACTTTTGACACCTTTAAGATCTATTACTAGCTCATTCCTAAAGTAGCTTTAAGGTTACATTTTAAATCAATTTAATGGTTCCTTTGTGAAGCAATTTTAAGAATACAATTTAAATCAATTAGAAAAAATTAAAAGACAAAAGGAATCTAACTAGTGAAGGTAACCATATACATTAGGCTCCTATATTATAACTATCAACATAGTGAAGAATAGTTAGTTTTACCCATATACATATGTTAAAGGCTCCTATGTTCCTATGTGGTCACAAAAATTTAAATAGTAGAATTAAAAATGTTCAAACAGTGCAAACCTTTTTACATTTTCTTTGTTCATTTTAGCAAGAGATGCACTATGAGTTGGGATAAGAGGTATCCACCACAGCTATGGTGGATATTATAGGAGGAGGGTAAAAGAATACATGGGTGAATTTTTTTTTGGTAAACTCTTTCATGCACTAACCTTTTACTTTTCACCAGGGTTAAGTTTTTAAGCTATCCATTTCTCTTACATAGTGTGTTTCCATCTAGTGCAATCTAATGCACTTCTGGACTGTGGGTCACTAGCCTAAATAAAAAAACTATCAATAACCAAAATCTGTTTGCAACATGCAAGGAGAAAAAAAATATAATAAAATTTTATTCACATATTGAACATCTACAAACAGTTTCTAAAAGAAAAATTCTAGAAACCCCAAATTCTTATTCAAATTTAAGCATCAGAGGGTTTTTTGCTTTTTGCTGTCACTAATGAGCATCAATAGCCTTATTAACAATAACCAATACCAAAAAAGTAAAACCCAAACACATTGAATATCTAAGAAAAATATCAAAGACTATGAAAATTTTCCCAACTTTTGGTGTTTCTCTAAAAATGGCCAATGACCAAAATCTGTATGCAACATTAAGGGAGAATAAGAATTATAATAAAATTCAAATAAAATTTCTCACATATTGAATATATATAATCAGTTTTTAAAAGAAAATTTCTAGAACCCCAAATTCCCAAATTCTTAATTCTTCAGATTTAAGCATTAGCCTGCTTTATGCTGGCACTAATCAGCGTCAATAACCCTATTGAAGATAACTAGTACCAAAAAAAATAAAACCCAAAGACATTGAATAACCAAGAAAAACATCAAAGATTATGAGAAATTTCCCAACCTTTACTTGCAAAGTACAGGTGTATCTAACCATAAATAAAAATGACCGAAACATGTTTGCAACATGCAAGGAGAAAAACAATTATAATAAAATTGAAATAAGATTTTACTCACATATTGAACATCTACAAACAATTTCTAAAAGAAATTTTTTAAAAACCCTAAAATCTTCTTCAGATTTATGAATACACAAATTTCTAATTAGCATCAATAACCCTCTTCAAGATAACATATACTAAAAAATAAGACCCAAAGAAACATCAAAGATTATGAAAATTTTCCATATGTATCTAAACCCTAATGTTATTTAGTACACCTACATTATACCTTCAATTAAAAAAATTAATTAAATATGAGAGAAACCAAAAGCTAATGCTCACCTGCACAGCATCGGTATTTTCAGCCACTTTTAACTCATGGTATAATTCATTCTCCCTGGTCATATATTCTTCCTCCCTCTGCACTTCAAGAGGAATAGGGCAACTTAACCTAAACAATAAAATGTTCTACAAAAATACTCATCCATCCATTAGTCAATACATTACATTGTAATTTAAAAATTCAGATAATGAACTATTACCATCTAAAATTTAAATAACAAATAAAATAATGTATACCTTCTCAATTTCCACCATCAAATATTCTTTGCAGCCTCACTCTCCCTCTTGATCCCAACCAGCTAATAGTGGCCTCTCAAGCCAGAACCAAACAAGCAGCAAACAAACTAAATCTAAATCAACAAACCATTTCAAAACAAAAACAAAATAAATGAAAACAAAAAAAACTAAAAATCACAAACAAAATTCAAAATCCGCTCACAAACAAAATTCAAAATCCGCTCTTCCTCTGTCTGTAGGCCAAGCATGAACACCATCTCCTGGCCAAGCTTGAACAACATCTTCCGCTCTTCCTCTGTCTGTCGGCCAAGCCTGAACACCATTTCCTGGCCAAGCTTGAACACCATCTTCCACTCTCGGCTCTTCCTTTGTCCTCTGTAGGCCAAGCTTGCTGTTGCTCTATTCATTTTTCAATTGCTGCGTAAGTGTAAGATTTCAAATGCAGTTTTTCCCAATTTCAAATCCGCGGACACAGAGCCCAAAGTAACCGTAGCCGTAGAGATTTTCAAATTTTTTTTTCCCAATTTCAAATCCGGCAACACAGAGCCCAAAGTAACCGTAGCCGTAGAGATTATCAAATATTTTTTCCCCAATTTCAAATCCACCGACACATAGCCCAAAGTAACCGTAGCATTAGAGATTATCAAATTTTTTAAAATCTGCCAGCCGCGCACAGAACCCAATGCAACCGGACAGGCTACACATTCATTTATGTGTATTCCAAGTATTTTAAAATACCTGGAATATGTATTTATAACACATTAAAAAAAAAATGACCAACTACACATTTTTAAAAAGATTTTATAACACAATTTTTACTATTATAAAATGTAGCAATAAGTCAATAATTAATATATATATTCTTATAATTTGATTAAAAATGTGATATCAATTAAAAATATTAATGTTATTATAGTTAAAATCTTAATTTTATTATAATGAAATAATTAAAAACATTTTTCTTATAATTTTATAAAGTAAATATAATATATTAAATATTAAAAATAAATATTTTATAATGTTAACAAATTATAATATTAATTAAAAAAAATATGGTGTAATTATCAAAATAAAATAGGTATGAAACTAGATTATAGATATAAAAAATTTGTATTTTAAGATTAGAGGTTTATTTTAAAACAGAGAATTGAGAAAGAAAATTTGTATAAAGAATTATTAGTGATTAATTTTTTTTAGAGAAGTTATAACAAGATCTTTGTAAAGAAATTTTATTAATGTGAGATTAACTCTATTATTGATGATGATGATGATGAACTTCTACTAAGACCAATGTGGTCTATCTAACGGCAAGAAAAGAGAGTCTAATTGTCATTCTTCAAAATCTTATTTACCCCGTCAAAGAATAGGGAAATAAGCGTTCCAAGATCATTGTAAATGGTCTCGCTTAATAAGTCAACAAGATTGGAGGTGTGGGGAAATTGAGAGTGGATGTGGGCAAGAGTCGGGCAGTCTAAAAGGACGTCACTTTCATCTTCCACCTTCTTAGTATCACAAATCTGACAAATTTTATCGTCCGAAGGAGTCTTGGGAGTAGACCACCACCAAGTCTCACTCCGAAGCTCATGAGAGTTCGCTCTAATCCTAGTGATGCTCATTTTCTTCTTAGTGCTAGTCAACATAGAGAGATGATTTTGGTTATCGCAGGTGGGGTTGATTACCTCCTTATAGTACCTTAGCTTCCTTTTACCCTCTAGCTCCTTAGCATCCCACGTCTTGTCCTTAACATTGGAGGTAATAGTATCTTTGATATTTTCCTTGCTTCCCATGATGATCTCCTCCTTAATCCCCCAAAGGTTGAGCAAGGACTAAGCATCGTGATGCCACCCACGCTTGAGGCGCAGGTGGGTATTTTGACTAAAGTTAGAAGCAATTTTTGGGAGCCTCTTGGATTCCATATTGTGAAGCTTCTTCTTATACATCATATATCTAAACATAGTCGCACTTTCAATGGGGGACATGTGAGCTTCGATCAAGAGGATAGGATAGGGAGTATTTCCCTTGATCTTGAGGTTATAGGTTATGAATTTATTTTGGATCATCTCAATCTTTCTCCACGACTCCCTAGATATACTGCACCCCCAAACTTCACATCCGTATAAGATAATAGAGGTGACGAGAATCTCAAAGAGGAACCTTTTTTTACTCCAAATGTAAAGATCAGTTGACTTACAATTGTTTTCAAGCTCATAATAAGCTTTCCAGCCTCCAATAACTCTTTTCTCGATGCTATAATTCGAGTTGAGCTGATGAGGAAAGTCAATACCCAAATATTTATAAGAAGAAACTTGCTCAAGACAAATCTTATCATAAACGAAACTACCATAGGTGATCTTTATGGATTTAATGATCATGACTTTAGTCTTGTCGATATTAACAGCGATACCCATCTTGGAGCAGTAGACATGAAGAGTCTTATTGGATTCTATATTGTGAAGCTTCTTCTTATACATGAGATATCTAAACATAGTCGCACTTTCAATGGGGTACAGGTCAGCGTCGATCAAGAGGATAGGATAGGGAGTATTTCCCTTGATCTTGAGGTTATAGGTTATGAATTTCTTTTGGATCATCTCAATATTTCTCCATAGTCCCTAGATATACTGCACCCCCAAACCTCACATCCGTATAAGATAATAGAGGTGACGAGAGTCTCAATGAGGAACCTTTTTTTACTCCAAATGTAAATATTGGTTGACTTATGATTGTTTTCAAGCTCATAATAAGCTTTCCAGCCTCCAATAATTCTTTTCTCGATTCTGTAATTCGAGTTGAGCTAATGAGGAAAATCAATACCCAAATATTTATAAGAACAAACTTGCTCAAGACAATTGTTATCGTAGACGAAACTACCATGGGTGATCTTTTTGGATTTAATGATCATGACTTTAGTCTTGTCGTTATTAACAACCATACCCACCTTGGAGGAGTAGACATGAAGAGTCTTAAGCTGCTTGACTAGGTCATTATGGCTCCTTGCAAGAAGAATGATATTATCAGCATAAAGGAGAAGAGTAATGATAATACGAGTGAGCTCGATGCCTTTGCAGCCTGAGATACATAATATTCATTCCTTCAAAAGAGTTTTTTGTATATTAAAGTGTTAAATATGTCAATTCAAATTAGCTCCTTAATGTGTTTTTCCCACACAACTCATAATCTATTTTGCTTGTGAGGAATTTACAGTTTTTTTGTAAGATTGACCATACTTTTTTTTAATTATCCTTGAATAACAAAAAATTATCATTTTCAATTGAAAAAAAAACAAGCTCCTCAATAGATTATGTTCCATATGTATAAGGACAAATTGAGGATGAAATGTATGTGATGATGAATTGTCTTATATTTTCCATAAAAAGAAAAATCATTCCATTCATAAGATATGAAGAGAAGTACATAAGACAATTGAGGAGAGACACCTATGCCCAGAAAGAGACTTAGTTTACACGTATTCCACAAAAATCTAGACAAACCATTGACAACCCCAAATCAACCAATATACGAAGTTGTTGCATAATCAATGAAAAATACAGAGAGAAGCAAAGAAAAAATAGACGAGATAACTAAAACGACCTCTGCAAAGAGAGATTAAAAACGAAACTCCAGCTGGGCCAAATGCAAATCCATAGGAATCTGCAAGGAACCCCTTCTCAAAAGTACCATGCCTTTTTGTTCCTCAAAGAGAAAGCTTCCCTCCTCCACCTAAAGGGCCTTTTGGAGAGAAAATCAACTTGTTGATTCCATGCCCTCAATATATGTTGGAATAAAATGCCTTAAAAGCACTCTTTAAGGATAAGAATGTGATCCATCCAAGGATTTAAAGAAACAACATTCATTTGACCCTTTCACACCATCTAGTTGATCACACACATTGAATCCCCATACACTTGTATTGAAGTTAACTTCAAAGAAGCAACAAAGAACACAAGTGCATAAGCTACTATGATCTGTGTTTGTGTTAATGCCTCAACCAACATTCAACCAGATATAATAAGCAACATTTTATGGAAGAGAAATGCTGCCTCCCCCTCCACAGACCCCATCTTGTTAGGCTCCATCAAAGAAACCCACATTAACAGACAAATAACTGAGAGGGAAACGAAAGCGTAGACACCTAGACAACTTCTCAAGCTTAATGTAATAAATAAAAAAAACGATAATCTAACCAAGAATTCCATTGGACTTCTTTGTTCTACCTTCAAAGATCAACTTGTTTCATACTTTCCACGCACCCCAAGCAATAATTATGGGCAAGCCTTTGAATCTATCTATGTTGTTTCCCAACCACAATAGACATTGGTCTAATGGTGAGATATGACCACTCTCCTACAAGTTAAGGACACCAACAACCTCTGACCAAATAGTCTTTGAAAAATTACAAGCAAAGAACAGATGGTTTATAGTTTCTTCATCCTTAAGACAAAGAGCACAAATGTTTGGCCCCTAAAGTCCCTTTTTTAGCAAATGATCCCATGATAAAGTAAGGTTTTCAAGGGCCAATGAAATAAAAGTCTTCAACTTATGTGCAGCAAGCCATTTCCAAATACTTGAATGCCACCACCTGATCCTTTGAGAAACAGTATTGTGTGCACTACGAGTTGTAACAGTGCGAGTTGTGGAATTCCCACACCATTCGAAGGAATCATCCTTATCTGAGATGAAGATGCCACTAGACGAGAGAGCTCAAATAAACCTCTCCCTTTCCTCAGCAACCAAACCGCTTAAACCCGGCTCAAGTGAGTTTCTCCATCTACCCACTCAAACTCCTTGTATAGATAAAATATAAGCGTGACAAATGTAGAATAGACCCTACAAATTAAGATGAAGAGAAGCTCAACAAAAAAAGGAAAACCATCAGAAACACCATTGAAAAGTACTATATTCAACATAAAAGTTTTAGTAGCTAGTATGTTCAACTTCCTAACAAAATAAATGGAATGATATGAATGATACGTTAATTGAAACACCACTTGAAAATCAATATAATGCAAGTTGAGACATGAAAGGACATAAAAATTGTAAATGTAAATTTTGTAATTCTTAATCTTGTAAAGAATATTTTATGACTATAAAGAAAAATATTCTTATCTTTTTTGTCTATGTAAAATAATAATAACTACCAAATATAAATATTTGCATATGCATATGTACATTAATAGCAGCTTTTTGTTTTTGTAATGGGTGCTTCAATGAAGTTGATGATAAAAAAAGTGGCAATGAGATGTGTAGGAATGTGTGCACATACACATACAAATGCACTCATGTTCTTAGAAACCTGCGTGTTTTTGTGATCCTATGGTCTCAACGTTCCCAATACCAATATGTAGGTTTTCCAACTTAGCCCCAAGCCATTCTTTTCATGAACATGCACACATTTCTATGCACGTGCATGAAGCTAACCACATGTGCATTTTTAAGCATTTGCATGCTTATAAGTTCATGTGTGCTCATTTGTAGTTTATTTGGAAAGTAGGTCGTGGCGAGATCCATTATTGCCTAATCACATGACACATTTTGCAAGCCATTTAAAGTGTTTTGACAAGGCATTATAGGATTGTTTGAGTGCTTTGAATGCATCATGTATTTCTTTAGGACCTAAGGCAACATCTTCTTCCATAGAACATTTTCCAAGGCCCTTGTGCACATACCTATTATTAAAAACCACATCGTAGCAACAATGCATAGGTGTGTCCTACCATCCAAAAAGTCTTACAGATCCAAAAAATAGGTGTGAAATATACCAGTAATAAAGCCCAAAAGCTAGGCATTCAAAATTGTGCATAAATTCTCCAATTTTATGCATACAAAGGGGCAAAAACTATGCTAAATACAGTGCCCTTGTCCAACAAACAATATAGGAAAAAAATGCCCCAACACTCAATAGGTTAAGGACAACCTTTTGTTGTAACTTTTGATAACTGAAAAAACAACCAAGTGAAACATTAAAACTTGCAACAAGGAGGGAAGATAACATATTTAGGGCAGTTCTCTCCTTGGAAAGGAAACAATGCACTAGTATAAGTGAATTGGATAGAGAAATTAGCCTAAAAATTCTTCGAGTTGGTGTTTCATTTCACATGTGAGGTCTGCAAATTCTGAAGAACCAACATGAAATTCATAGAAAGATTCCTAACCAATAATGAAGAAGGTCAAGGGGGATCACATTGGTTCTCATATCATGTTGAGATCATGAGAGATAGATGAGGATTGAATGGAACCACTAACAATCCTACAACCAAGAGAGAGAGAGAAAGAGAGAAACATTGTTTAAACCCTTAAACTAGAGCACTATGGTTGTAGTGTGAGATATTCCAAACAAAATTGAAATGTTGAGCTTAAAAAGAGAAGACAATATGACCCTTGAACAAGACGAAACACAAGGTGTAAGTGGCTATAATATAAATAATCAATCATTAAATGAATGAATATGGTGTTGCAAATGACTCATGAGGTGTTCATTTATGCATAACTTATGTGGTGGTTCCCTTCCCCCGTGAAGGGGTTATATGCACAGATAAATGTCTAGGCCAACCTTAGCCACCTAGAGTAATATGAAATAAAGTTGTATAGGTTAGTTATTAAACCTCATCTTGGTAATACAATAATGAAGGAAATTAGTCATAATAACAAGTAATCACAATTGAATATTATTACCATTTCAACAAATAATACTACCTTAATTTCATCATCTTCTCTTGATTTGAATTGGGTAGCATGGAGAGAAGAGATTACATCAGAAGAGTGACATATTACCTTAATTTAATGTCTCCCCTTAATTTTAATGAGGGTCCATAGAGAGAAGACATTACATAATAAGAGTGCCATATCCCTCTGTAGAATTTTCTCTACAAATCAGCTAACTCACTCATATCATGTAGAAATTTCACCTGCAGATCAAATTGATATATGCAATGTACTAAAGCATAATACTAGATCTACATCTACCATAAACTTTGCAGAAGCTAATCAACCATGAGCAACATCAAGCATGAACACATATAATTGATAAGAAGGAACCAATCATACATAACACAGAATATATCCCTGGGGAAAGCACCAGCATAAAACCCCAACACTTTATTATCAATCAAGTGGAGATCCCCAATAACATACAAAAAGAATCAGCTCAAATGTTATCCTGCTCTCTCTGTACTCTGATGATAAAGATCATAGACTACCTAGGCCTCAATATATAGGCCACACGTCCTCCAATCTCCTATAATACGTATTTCTCTTGGAAATAGATCCTTCTCCATGCAAGGAATACTTACTAGAAATATCCAAGAATCTGATAGTACATTGTCCCTCATTTGATCTCAACTGGGTCTCTATGTGAACTAACATGCATCAGTTATCCACGAGGGAATGCTCAGTTATCTGAAATAATAGTTGTCACATGCATGCAAGCATTACAAACTATATTTCATTATTTTAACAACTTGTTAAAATAATCTAACTCGACTTGACTAAATTAAAATTAATTCAACTAATTCTCTCATTATAGAACTGAACCTTATCTCCTTTAATCAAGGGATAAATTCCTAAATCAAGGGAGAAAATAATTGCATGATCTCACAAAGACTTCAAGTTTAATTTTCCATAATTAATTAACTCATGGAGATTAATTAATTAATATTTTAAACTACTGTTAAGACCAAATTCGTTTTTACTTCCTATAGTTAGACTAGGGACTGCTAAAAATCGGAAGGGACCTAGAAATTCTATTTTTAGAAGATTCTATTTTTAGCAGTTTCACCTCTCCCCCAAGGTGGCCAAAATGCTCATTGGCAAAACTGCTATTTTTAGAAGTGCTATTTTTACGAGTTCTATTTTTAGCACATTCTAAATTTAGCATTTCTTGTTGCACATTTTTCAACACTCCCTCTCAACAAGAAAGTCTTCCTCTCGAACCTGATCCTATAACTCTGGAATGTTCTACATGCAACACATCCACCAGGTCCACTTGCTCCAACAACTCTTGGAACAAAAACACTCCCAACTGACCACTCCGTTGGGCTAGAAACATACTTTGATGTTGAACCTCTACCTGCTGCTGACAAGTGCTCCCTCTTTGACTTATGTGCTACTGTAACATCTCCATGCATCTGGCACCATTGCACACCTCTCTATGCCACCTAGCACTATGCAACACACTTGTGCCTCTCGCATTGTTGCAGCCTGCATGCTAGGCGTTGTCCTACGATTCCCTACATTGTAGCTCTCTCTGCCGCTCCATCCGCATTTGTCTCTACTCAATCAGTCAATTCCTGATACTCCACATTGGGGTTCCTGTAACAAGGTCTCATCCAAGAGGTTGGGTACCTCAAGGATCGTGCCCCTCCTCCTTGGAATGATTAATCCACATCATCCCACCTCCTACCTGGAGGTATGGTTGCATGCGATCCCTCTGCCCACCTGGCTCGAAGTTTCCCCATACTGGAGGTCTCTACATGAGTAGATGTCTCTACTGGATCTCCTCTCTGCTTCCCTTTTTGTGGCTACTCCATAACCTTCTGAAGCTGTTGCACCAATTCTGGCTCCTCCACAATCGTCTGAGACTTCTTCTGGCACTGCATGTTGAGAGGTAATATACCCTCCCTCTCAACCACCAAGTCTCCATTGGTTGCCTTGCTGCTCAAGGCTTTGCATGCATCTTGAACCTCAAGAGAGTACAGGTTCTTGACCCATGAACCAATTTGCTTCACCTGTCTAGTGATGATGTGTCTAAGGAAAACCTTTCCCTTATTGAAGACTACATCATAGCCTCTTTCTTCCAGTATCGCGATCGACACCAAGTTTCTCTTCAGTCCTAGTACATATTTGAGGTAAGAAGAGCTCCATGCTCCCTCTGAAAAATAACCATACCTACACCTCAGACATTATACTTTTCATCATTACCAATCACCATAAGTATCTGGAGATCTTTCTCCTCCAAAGTATTGAACAAACTCTTATCACCGGTCATGTGGAAAGAAGCTCCATTGTGAAGAAACCAACCACTTCCCACCATGGATGAAACCATGCATGCGAAGAGTGTGAAATCCAACTCAAACTGTGAAGCAAGTGCCTAAGCTTCAGATCCTTCCCCGGATCCCTTCTTGGATTTCTTCTGTGGACAATTTGCAGCGTAATGGCCCACCTCATGACAACAAAAGCATCACACTTTTGATTTGTCAACCTTCTTCCCACCATTGGAAGAACTGGATTCCGAAAGAGAAACCTTCTCCTTCCCCTTCTTTGCCTTACTCACTAAGGCACAGTTCTCCTCATCCTTCATGGATGAAGAACTATCTTTGGTGCTCCGTTTGATCTCCTCCTACATCTAATCTGACCATAGTCGTTCCCAATCTGGCAATTTCTCCCTTCCATTAACCGAGTCCGAGTAGCTATGCCAACTCTTAGGAAGGCCAAGGAGTACTAGACTCACCATATCATCATCAACTGTCACGACCCCTACACTCGCAAGCTCATCCCTGCATGTGATGAGCTTGGTCAAATACATAGAGATCGTTTCATCCTTTTCCCACTTGATCTTTCGAAGTTTGTCCTTCAGTGCCAGCTTCCTTTGATCATTGTTATTTTGCTATAAATCTTTCAATGTTTTCCACATTGCATGTGGAGTCTCCTTCCCATGGAGGCTCGAGACAATGTGATCTCACACTCCCTCCAAGAGAAT
>APFE030259110.1:19105-35183 GCA_000404065.3 Pinus taeda
TCCCACTCTTCAATGGAATTTCACCACACAGGAGGCTTTCCATTATATGTCACATAAGAGGTATTATAAGTATATAGGTATTATAGGGCATCTTTAGTCATACAAGCACAATTAAAAGGATTACTTCAAAGATGTAATTAACAAAAGGGAATGGTAAACCTTTAATAAGCCTTAAGTAGAAGCCGTGTGTAGAACTAGGGTTTTCTAGGGTACTAAATTACCTAGGGTTGATGACGTCATCCCTAATAAGGAAATTTCCACCAACACTACTAATTTTTTTGTTTGTGAGGTCAAACAAAATGAAAAGATGCCATATTAGCTCCAATGCTTTAGTAACTCAAGTCCTAGTTGAATTTGGTCCCTGCCATAGCCCTAAAAACTTACCTTGAAGGACTGAAAAAGAATGAGAAAGAGAAAGGGATGATGAAAGTTTTCAAAAAAAATTATCATCCAAGGAATCCCAATGCCTTTTCCCTACTTGAGTGATGGAGTCTTTAGGATTCAAACCATGGAGATATCACCTTTTATAAGGAGAAAGGGGGAAAACCCTAGTTTTCACTTTCTAACCTTGGTTATATTTATTATTTTTATGAGGGGAGAAGGTAAGTAGAAAAATGCTTGCTAGGAGGTTTTATAGGGAGTTCAAGGAATATATATTAAACATACAACACTTTACCAAGATTTTCCAATAGAAATTTGTTAGACAAGGAATTAATAGAAATCCTAGAAATGTTTCATTATGTGTAAAACCATAAAAGATGTTCAGCAAACACTCACAAATTATCTAAGAACATGCCTTCTTTCAGTCCCAAAAAGATGTCTCCAACATAAAAACTAGTCTTCATTTAGCAAAGATCCCATAGAATATCACATATCCTCAACTAGTGAAGTATAATAGGCTAAGTCATGTTCTTCAAGAGAGGTTGAAATCCACAAGTGTGATGATCATAAATGAAAAGAGGTGATCCTCCTTTTATAGGAGGTTTATCACCTCTAACAATCCACTAAAAGCCACTAAAACAAGTTTAATTTTGAGTAGACACAAAGTAAATGGGTTACAACCCAACCCAATAGTTCAACAACTATAATATGCCAATAAATTCCCACATGTGTGGGTTGTAAGCCCTCAATAAGCATTACTTCATGGCCTTTTAGGGCTCAAAATGCTCCAAAGGTGCACTTGAAGGGCTAAATGAGTTTCCAAACATCCTGATCAAACATCAATTTGAGGGAGGGTCCTCAAATAAAGCATTAAAGCATTTTCATGTGTCCAGATGCTAGATTTGGGTGCTTTGCATAGTCTCTATGGGTGTCATGTAAATAACGTGGTGTATGTAATAGCCCCCTCCTAACCCTCACCATAACATCGATAAAGAGGGGGTGGTTACTATACTCACCCAAGATCCAAGGTGTCATTATGGAAATGGGGTCTAAAAATTGCAATCTCTTCAAATTACTCAAAACCATAGTTTAACATCACCATTGTTTTTTCCTCGTCAAGATGATTTTGGTGATATAAAATTTTACTTCAATGCGACCTCTGGATCAAAAGATGTGACCATTAAAAAAGGCCACATCATCAACCTAGCCAAGTGGTAACCACATGGCTATACCCACCTAGCTAGCCTCTCGGCACCATGAGGCATTGCTTATTTGTTGTTGACTCGCTCATGGGTTTGGGTTTCGCAACCCTGTTCCATCCATTAAAATGAAAATCATATGCAATTATGTACACACACACACACACACACATATATATAGAGAGATATTACTGACCACATGACAGGTTGTTATCTACCGCCAATATTCCCATAACCCGGGCTTTGTTACCCAATCCATTGCAATTTCATGCTTAAAATTTGTGTCAGGGTTGACCCTCCATGCTGACCCGCCTGTGGGTTTGCACATACTCCATGCTCTAATGAACGGTTTATCGAGCTCGTAGTATACCACTACAGGCCATGCTAGTGTCATGTCACTCCCCTCAACTTGTGTCTTGCTTGCACTCAGTCTTAAAATTACTTAAGACCTTAGTTTAACATCACCATTGTTTTCATCTCATCAAAAAAATTCTGGTGATATAAATTTTACTTAAATTCGACCTTCGAATCAAAAGATGTGACCATTCGGATTTCTAATGCACCAGAAAAGGCCACATCATCAACCTATCCAAGTGGAAACCACATGGCTATACCCACCTAGCTAGACTCTTGACACCATCGGGAAATTGTTTATTACTTGTTGAATCATTCATGGGTTTGAGTTCCGCAACCCCATGCTATCCATTAAAATGAAAATTATATATAGGGAGGGAGGAAGGGAGAGAGAGCGAGAGAGAGAGAGAGAGAGAGAGAGAGAGAGAGAGATTACCAACCACATGATAGGTTGTTATTTGTCACGAATCTTCCCATGACTCGGGCTTTGTTACCCAACCCATTGCAATTACACGTTTAACATTTGTGTGAGGGTTGACCCTAGATGTTGACCTGTCTGTGGGTCTGTACATACTTCATGCTCCAATGAATGGGTTATCAAGCCCATTGTATACCAATGCAACCTAGGGTAGCGTTATGTTTCTCCCCTCAACTTGTGTCTTGCTTGCACTCCTGGGGAATAACCTCCAGGATTACATGCCCTAGCGGGTCCACACTGTTGTGCTAACAATGCTTCTAATTGGTCCTCATTCTTGTTGAGTCATGCTAACTCTCCCTTCAACATTGTGTGAGGTCTCCTCCAGTAAACAAACTCTGGGACGTGAAAGTTCCCATCGGCTATCGTTGATATTCCCATCCATGTTGTCCCATTTTTAAACCTCCTAATTCTATGACAGGCCCACTTATATGGGAAGTGGTTCCTCTACCAACCTATGCACGACCTCCACATCATCCCACCCTTCCCCGCGCTATAGGCCCTGCCATTCCATCTCGGTCCTCGTCAGCCTGAGTGTTTCTCTTAAGTGAACACCTGCGACTTCCGAGATGCAACCCCTTCAGGCTTACATAATCTCGGATTCCTTATGATTTATTGATCTTCTCGTGTTCAATCTTGTCCAACCATTATACAGGCTTCGTGATCGGTTATGCAATGCAGTCATATGGGGTAGTGTATTGGTCTTCAAGCCAACCTTCACACAACCTAATAAATCTCAGCATGATCACAAATGAGGTTAAAGGGGGTAAGGATAAGGCTTTTCCACCTAATCCTTTTGTGAAGGTTTACAACCATGGCCCTGCTACAGTGGTTCTGCAAATGTTTAGACTCACACCAGAACTCAACATCATTATTAAAGCTATGTAAAGCACACACTAGGGCTATCCCTCCCAAGTTATAGATAGATTACCTCCTTCAGGTTCTCGGTGGCTGAAATACAAGACACTGAACAAGGAGTTGCCCATCCAGTTCAAGGAATTGCCCATTCAACCTTTCAGAGGTATATGGTCTCCTCGGTGATCAAATCAACATACCAAAACCTATACACACAACCAGAATCATGCAAAGGTATCCAAATCCACAAGGAGAGAATCTCGATCATGCTCATGGATTAGAAGAATAACCATGCCAAACTAGGAAACATAAAATTAAGCCATGGAAGTTCTTTGAAGAGATCTCCTCCACAGCAAGGAGAACAAGGCCTTATGGGCCCTAAGCATAGAGAAAGAAAAAATACCGAACCAAGACTTGGGTTTTTGACATGGGAAACTTAAAGAAACATTCATGTGAAAATGGGCATACCAATAAAGCCTAAAGGAGAAAGAATATCTCCCATATTCTACCTTAAGACTATATTCAGTGTCAAGGAAAGCCTGCAACCAGAACAAGTTCATGCTACTACAATTTATGAAGGAGCTTCATATAGGTTACTATGAGATAATAACCAAGGAAACTTAAAGAAACATTCATATGAAAATATGCATGCCAATAGAGCTAGAAGGAGAAAGAAAATCTCCTATATTCTACCTTAAGACTATATGCAGTGTTGAGGAAAACTTGTCGTTAGAACAAGTTCATGTTGCTATAATTTATGAAGGAACTTCCATAAAGGTTACTATTAGAGAATAACCCATACACACACACACACACATTAATAGAGTACGAATCCAGTTGAACACCATGACTATATTAACCATTCAATAGGGATTTGTCACATTGTTACAACACTGAGAAAACATATAGAATATAACATCTAGTATTGAGGAATTCAACATAGTCACGTGCATAGAACAATGAAACATTATGTGAAGTGCATGAGCGTAAGTCAAATCATTCAATCTCTTGAAGCAATGCCATCTGCAACACTAAACACAATATTCACTCTAGCTTGAGCTCTTGTTAGCAAGGAAATATAAACCAAAAACCAAAAACCCATTACTAGAGTATACATTACTGAAGACATGGAGGAGACCACCATATAAAGTTACAGGTCGATAAGGAAAAAAGAGGAGGAAATCCTAAATATCACCACTTTGCAACATAAGAAATTCTTACTTGTAATCACCATGTTGAAATAAGAAAGAGTTCCCATACTAAATATTGCTATCACATTACCAATATTCTTACCCGCTACCCAACACCTTTAAACAATAATACTAGATATTAATTAATATTGCATATAGTAGTGACACAAACATCTCATGCATTAAAACTCCATCTCAACATGGAATGTAAACACATTTAATATGAGTAAAGAGCATAAGAAGCATTATCTTAAACAATGCATAAGTTTTCCAACTGAGAGTGGAACTTCAACTCTCCACCCAATTATAGAAAAGCTACAACCATTATTACTTGTAATTGTCACCGTGAGCCAGATTCAAAAGCTTAAGGTGGAGTGTCGTCAAAAGGAAGCCTTTAACGAATGCACAACTGAACCAAAATACCACCAAGCCCTCGTGTCTTCATCCTCAAGGAAAGCCACTTTTATTTTTCAATTCTTATGCCCAACAAGTTTCAATAGGGCTCTACATCTTGTTTATAGCTCTCTTAAACTCCTAGAAATGTAGCTCGGCTACCTTTTCTATCTCTCCTATAGCAGTCCTAAAATTCCACTATCTTTGCGCCTCCCAAAACTTATGTGAGCGAGGAGGTTTTCTCCCTCTACATATTTTGTGTGTGTCTCTTTGTTTTACATTGTTCTATGACATTGCATGTTTCCCATTCAATAATTTTGGGTCCTCCCCCCTTTCCATCCATGACAAACTACCCTCTTCTCAATAATTTCGTAACAGTCCACCTCGTGAAGAGTGCATCCCATGTTGCTTTAATGTTTTTGTCTTGTTTTGCTTGCTAAGGGAGTCAAAGGAAACTTTTCCATGTCCTTTTTATTTTATTTAATTTATGGCACCATCAGACCACTCAACCAAGCAAGTCTGATATTTAAAATAACAATTCCCTCAAGCAATCTCTTGCCTCAAGCAATGGAATTTGTGTCCCTCTCTCAATGTTTTAAAATAATTAAAATTATTTAAAAGAGTTAAATATTAACCAGGGGATGTTATAGTCCCCTCCCCGTTGAGGGGAACATCGTCCTCAGTATTCAATAACCATATATGAAAAACATGTTATTAGACCATGCTTTGTTGATTATGGAGCTTTATATACACAGATGTTTAAGCTGTTACAACATTTCTTACATTCACAATGGCTTACCGACCACTTGGTAATCATTAATTGATAAATTCGGCCATTTTTTCCATGGCCCTTTGGAGTCGTTTGATGCTTTGGAGGTTTTAAATCGAACTTGTATTGTTCTCTTTGTTGATTGCTTTACACACATTGGATCAGTTGCCAACCCAACAAGCATCCAATGGCCTTCTCTTCTCTTTGGCCTCATACACACATTGGAACGGTTCCAAACCTAGTAAGAACCCAATGCCTTCACTTCTCTTTGACCATGTACACACACTGGATCGGTTTCCAAACCTGGCAAGCACCCATTGGTGGATATATGTGTGAGTGTGTGTGTGCTAAGCCCAATCACTACCCAATGAATATTGTCACTAATAAAGTCGATAACTTCTTTCGACAAGAATATGGGTGTATTCCGCACGTTTGTAGGCCTAGGTAGTCCCATACTTGCTTGGTCCATACACATTACCCAACACAAGTGACAAGATAGTCCCATACCTACCTAACCCCAAAACATTACACAACACATGCGCATATACACAATGTACCACAACACATACACATGCACATGATACACATGAAAAATACACATGTATAACACAACACGTACACAACACACATAACATAGTACAATATGTACACAACATTGTTTCCAAACGCAAATACCACACTATCTCCCTCCACATACATCGAGCGATACTTCCTCTAGTGCCTTTCCCATGCTTCAGCACAGGCATTCCCAATTCAAATCCAGGATTTGGTGTTTATCCAAGCTTGTCTTGGCATGTCGCAGATCACAATTTTTTCATTCTGCTAATATGTACTTGAACATTCCCTGTTCATAATATAAACATGGGCATAATATAAGAATCATCTTCTCATGTGTTAAAATCTTAAATCGTCCAAACTATTTTTTCCCAATTAACTCCTCACACAACCAAGAATCTTGCAACTCATCCAATTTACATAAAATGAATTTAAACCATCATACTTCTACAAGAATGACTCTTGACAGAACCTGTCAGTCGTAATGGAATTTACATATGTATACCCACTTCCCTTGTGCCATTCTCATGCCCACCATGCCATTGTCCATCATTATCCATGGAATGACCAGCCACTTGGCCATAATGTTGTTGTTCACTCAGTCATAGGCATAATAGAAATTGATTCATGTCAAATAAAACAGAGGTTTAAATCGATCCTTGTCCATAACAAGGCACACATTATTTAGCGAAATTCTCTTCCAAAATTCCTTCTTTACCTCTTTCCTTTCACATTGTTGTTATGCAACAACTTCTAGCCACTTATTTTTTGCCTATGCTTGCTATTGTGTCCCAAAGTAACTCTCCGATATGTTTCAACATTGGCCTTTTTCAAACCATTTTCCCAGCTTGAAGTTCTGCATTGCCCAGAACTGTTAATTTTTCTTAGGAAATATTGTTCTTTGCTTTGATAATTGCATTTCTTCGTTAACACATTACATTCACCCCATAACATCATAACATTATTCAATTTTTACATCATTATTCAACATCATCATCAATGCAATGAAACATAAAAGGAGTCATCTGAGTGACTATAGCTTCCTGGTCGTTCTTCGAAACACTATAAGCGAGAAACTGTGGTCAAATCTACCCAAATCTATCTCAGAGTCTCTGTCACACCCTTTAGTTTGTTATGTGTGTGACTATCACAACCCAGTCACACCCTTAAGCCTGGTGAGCAAGTGACTAGGGCTAGATCTGATCTATGGCGAGCGAACGATTGTGTCATTGAGAACCCTAACTCTCGGTCACATGCACAGTGAGTTGTTTGTACGACTATAAGGCTCCATTTGCACGTATGAGCCTATGTGAGAGTGATTGTGGTCGAGATCCTTTTGTGTTGTGCCTGTAAATGTGGCCCAAAACCTTAGATCTAAAATAATAGCTTCTCACCCTGCAATTTTACCTCATAGAAAACCCATTCTTCCGCAGACGAGCCTCAAACCTGTGTAAGCCATAAACCAAGATAGAATGGTATCTCATAATTGTGTCCAAATGAGGTAGAGGGCACTTGTATTTATAGCCTTCCAACAGGGTCCACTTTGCTTTAGGGTTGACCTTGTCAAATATGCACCTGTGGGTTTTTTATTCATAAATACACTTTCCCTTATCCGATTTGAGTGCTATTTAAGTCAATTTTGGTCCTCTCGAAAAGAGGAATTCAATGAAATCATTATCGCCATAAATTGATCTTTCCATATTGGAATTGGAACGTAGTTGCATATGTTTAACACTCCCTCTTAACTAGGGAGAATTCCACCTTCCAATATTTGTCCATCAATCAATATCTCATCCAAACATCATATGCCCTATCTCAATTATCCCATCATCTCAAATCATCTTGATTCATATCTTTCTTATTCCTTCTTATATCTCGATTGTCCTTGCTCATATCTTGAACATTCTCGAATCTAAAAGAAGAAGAATTTGTTATTGAAGGGGAGCTTAAGTTACCACCCTCTATTCATCAAATTACTACCCAGAATCTTTGCCAGTGGGCTACTACCTAAAATATCGATCAGCGGACAACTACCTAGAATATCAGCAGGGAGATAGATCTACGACCTGCATCATCACTAGAGAGAATATCATCAACGAGCACATCTCAACCTGGAACCAAATCGAGGAGCACATCTCCACCCTGAATCTCATGGGGGAGCTATACATTTATAACCCCATATTGAGCAATAGGATATCAAAACACACAGGGGAGCACATCTCAACCCTGAAATCACATTGGGGAGCTCATTCTCAACCCATAACCACATACGGTTATCTCAACCGAATCCTATTGCATATTGATCTTCCCATCGATGACTCTAAGTAGTCATGTTGTAGAACACATGCATCATAATGAACTTGGGTTGTACACCCCATGTACACTCTCAACTTATTGGACATACATGGAGCGGTATTCCCAACAAGCCCATCTTGTGAGTATGATGCTAATTGGGGTATACTCTGCATAGACCAAATGGGGGAGCAACATCTCCAACCCTATGAAGATAGAGGAGCATCATCTCCAACCTTGTGGGTAACAGATAGGGGTACACCCTATTATACAGAGTTCCCTCAACCCCAGGAGCCCTATATCTCAATTTCACACCTTGGGAGCTCAAATAGGGGAGGAAGAGTTGGCTCAGTGTCCTCAATCAACGATGTATTTGGAAATCAACATGAATCAATAACAATCGTCTCTTGTTCATACAGGGCATCAAATACAATACCATGTTAGAACATAAATAATCATATAAATTACAAAAGATTCCATATTCATCCTTCCTATCAAGGAGGTACCAACCACAAGCCTAATCTTGTCTCATACAACTACATTGTCTCAATATATGAAAGAATCTCGGTCCCAGCTATATATGGGATTTTATACCAATCAGATCTCTCTATTTCTCATCATAGTGTACCCATGTCATATCTAGATCATGCTCATAAAACTCTCTAAGGAGATATCATACTCCATATCTGGGATGTTATAGGACCAGAAATAAACTAATGATCTATAGATTCCTCGTCACCTTTGCAGAAATCATAAATCACACCAAGGTGGACCATGATAAGATATATTTTTTAGATTGTCTCCTATAGGGATATTGTTTCCATAAAACACCATAAAAATAGTCAAGCTTTTGATGGACTTTTCAGTTTCCAAATATGCTTCCACCACCATGACTATACCTTAGGTTCTTTTTAGTGTAAGAATATATATATATATAGGGGTGTATCTCCCATGGACAAAATGAATCCAAAGTAGTTCATCCTCTCTATCGAGATTCCTAACATGAGAGTTTGTGAGGGGTCTGGTATAATTATTCCACAGTGCATGCCATTCTATAGAAAGATTGAGATTTTGTGCTGATAACCATCCTCGTGCCCAAATAGATGTGTTGTTTGAATCAACTATTTGATTTAATGTTATTTTTCCCTTCTTAACAAAAAATGTCACAACTATAGGGGGGATTATGTGTTGATCACCACTTATAAACCATGGATCAAGGTCGATTCAAACCCGCTCACCCGATCCCACACTCCATGCCAAACTTGAACCGATGATATTGAACAAGTCAATTACGACCTTCCAAATAGTTGATATATTTAGTTTCCTCTTATTTGGATTCCTGGTCTAATCCTCCAAAGAGGGGGTAAATATATTTCCTTGATACAACCTTTGTCCATAAACTAGCAAGAGATAACAATCTCCATTCAAATTTAGCATCAAGCGCATGAGAGAAACAATTTAAATTTTTTATTCCCCAACCACCCCATTTTTTGGGAGTGCAATCCTTTCCCAACTAACCCAAGAAAAAGTTATGCCTTATTTTGTGCCTCTTCACAAAAAACCACAACATATTTTTCAAACTAAGCCTAATATACCTTTAGGTATCTAGAACAAAGACATCCAATATACTAGAATTGCCTCCAATACTAATTTGATGAGTACTAAGATTCCTACAAGAGATAACAAATCATTCATATATATATATATGTATACCTTCCAAATCAAAAGGTTTTGATTAATATTTATAATTACTATTTTTTGTTTTTGTTTTTTGATTCCATTTTATTTTTACTTTTATTTTTATGTTTTTATGTAATTTGACTCAGTCAAATGGTTACATAACATAACAAGACAATACATTACATCTCTTTCATAATAGGATGGATAGCTCTTCATGACATAATCACTTCTTGTTGAAAATAACAACAAGAAATGATAAAAAAATAGAATCCAGAAATTCCAATTTTAATTTGTCCTTGAATTAAAATTGTGAATTAAAATCGTATTTAGTCTCACCATCTGCTTGGAAATAATTAATTAATTCATTATGGATTAATTATTTGGAGAAGTTCAAGTTAGAAGTCTTTCTACAATCATGCAATAATTATTCCTTAGATTAAGGAGATAAGATTGAGTTATATTTGAGTTGTAATTAGTTAACTCAGTTTACTGAGTTAAGTCCAGTTAAATTAGTTCCAAACTGTTTGAGGAACTAATTGTGAGTTAACAATCAGTTGATGCATCATGCACTCAACCAGTGTACTCCATACAACTGAAGATTCCCTCATCAGAAACTCATGCATGTCTATTTTGAGAAGGACCCAGTTGAGCTAAATGTCAAGGATAATGTACTATCAGTTGCATATGTTTTCCTATAAAGGAAACTCATGCATGCAGTCAAGGGAAGGTTCCTTGAGGTTTGCACAGTTTTGACAGTGTGTTAGAGCAGTGCGTGAGCGTAGTGTTCCACTGGGTGAAGGAGATCATCCCAGAGGAATTGCGCAAGGAAATAGGAGCTTGGAGGGTAGAGAGGAAGGCCTGTGAGAAGCCAGGTTTTCTTGTGAGCATTGAGGAGGATTGTACCGAGAGTTGGCTAGCTATGAGAGTTAAGGCTTTGTATAATTTTGATGTATTTCCACCTTGTATGATAATACAGATAGTGGGGTTTTTAGTTGAGGCTTTCCCCTGAGTATTTTCTGTGTTTCATGTGCATTGATTCTTCTTCTTATGGTTATATGTGTTTAGCTCGATCTTGCTCAATCTTTAAGCTTCTACAAATTGATAGTAGAAGTAAGTTACAGTATTTTTTTTTTTGTTATATTGCATTATCGGGTTAATCTACAGTCAGATTTTCTACATAGTCTTAGAGCGAGATTTTTAGAGAATTTGTAGAATTTCTACATGGTTTCAGAGCCAAGTTTATCGGCGCTGTGAACAATATATGGAGTAGAGAATTCAAAGTTTGAAGTTCGGGGTTGCAGGTAAAAAATTGAATTCTTATCATACTTCAAGGTTGGCCAATGGCATTCTATGGCTTGAGACTCGAGTATGCCTTGGAAGGCAACTCGAATTACATAACATGGAGAGATAGAATGGAGGTTGTATTAGAAGACAATGGCTTGAAGGATTTCGTTGATTAAGATATCCCAAAGCCAACTTCAACTAATGCACAACAGTTGGCTGAGTGGAAGAAGTGTGTGGCGAAGGCAAGATGGATCATCCTAGAGGGAGTTCGAGACCATATTGTCTCCAGTCTCCATGGGAAGGATACTCCATATTTAATGTGGAAGACATTGAAGGACCTCTACCAGAACAATAGCGACTAGAGGAAATTGGTGCTCAAGGATAAGCTTCGAAGAATCAAGATGGTACATGGCGATACTACTTCCACATATCTGAACAAGCTCACCACCTGCAGAGATGAGCTTAGCAGTGTGGGAGTAACTGCTGTTGATGATGATATGGTGAGCCTCGCTCTCCTTGGCCTTCCAAAGAGCTGGAATAACTACCAGGACTCTGTGAATGGAAGGGAGAAACTGTCGGATTGGGAACAACTATGGTCAGATCTCATGCAGGAGGAGATCAGGAGGAGCACACGAGATGGTTCTTCATCCAAGGATGATGATGAAGAAAATCTGGCCTTAGCGAGTAAGGCAAGGAAAGGGAAGGGGAAGTATTCCCATTCCAAATCGAATTCTTCTCATGGAGGGAATATGGGTGACACATCTAAAGTGAGATGATTTAATTGTCACGAGATGGGACATTATGCAACTAATTTCCTATCGAATAAGTCCAAGAAGGGATCCTTGGAAGGATCGGAAGGTGAAGCATTAGCCTCTCAGTTCGAAATGGACTTTACCCTTATTGCATGCATGGTGTCATCGATGATAGGTTGTGTATGGTATATTGACAATGGAGCCCCATTCCACATGAACAATAATAAAAGTTTATTCAATGCCTTGAAGGAGAAAGACCTCAAGATGTGCATAGAGATGGGTGATGAAGAATGGTATAGTGTTTCAAGAGTGGGCACAGTTGCTTTTCAGAAGGAGCATGGACCTCCTATCACCTTGACAGATGTGAAGTATGTTCTTGGACTAAAGAATAACTTGGTATCGGTCGCGATGTTGGAGGAAAAAGGCTATGATGTTGTGTTTTGTAAGGGAAAGGTTTTCCTTAGACACATCCACGAGACACGTGAAACCGATCGGTTCACAAGATAAGAACCTGTATGCTCTTGAGGTTCAAGATGCATGCAAAGCCTTGAGGAGCAAGGTAAATGTTAGAGACTTGGTGGTTGAGAGGGAGAGTAAATTACCTATCAACATGCAGCCCCAGAAGAAGTCTCAGACAATTGTGGCTCCACAATTGTGGAGGAGCCACAATTAGAGAAGTGGGCAGAGGGATCACATGTAGCCATTCCTCCAGGTGTGAGGTGGGGAGATGTGAAGTGATAGTCCCATGAAGGCTGAAATTGGGCAGGGTCATTGATAGGTGTTATCTCATGGATCATAACTTGCTATGGGAGCCCAAAGTACATAGTAGCGGGAGGAATCAGTGGGATTGATGTAGTTAGAGATCAAAGTGATAGAGGCTAGAGAAGTCAGATACTGAAGAGCGCAGAGAAGGATTGACATGTTATGAAACCAGCTCACAAAAAGATAGAAAAGATAGATCAATGCCTTAGAAATAAGCCTCTTCGAGGGGGCAATCTCCTTTACATTACACAAATGAATAATTCGTAGATGATTCAAATGAAAAAACCTCCTTTCTATATATAGGAGTCTAAGGGGTCAAAATATAACCAAGCTGACCTAACAATAATAATATAAAGGCATAAAAATAACAATAGAGGGATTCTATGGGGCACAATAATAACAATATGGGGACAATAGGGGCACACCAATAATAATAAGGGATACAACGACAATAGTAATGGGGGAATCACTAATATTATAGGGACCTAACATGCCCCTCTCCTACAAAAAAGTGTTGTCCTCAACGCTTGAGTAGTTCTGGATGCTTTTGTATAAAATTCTCATCCTCGCTTATGGAATCTTTAGCAGATAAGTTCTTCCACTTGATGAGATATTCTGAAATTGATCGATTTCGTAGCTGTCGAGTTCTTGTTTCTATGACTGCTTCTAGTTCCAATATAATTTTTCTCAAGTTCTACCAATATTGTTTGAACTGGGATTTTGTCTCCTATAACCTCCTTTAACCATGAAACATGGAACACTGGGTGCACTCGAGAAGCTGCAAGAAGCTCCAATTTGTATGCCATAGTACCTATCTTTTGCAACATCTTGTACGGACCATAATACTTTGGTGATAATTTATTATCCTTCTTAGCTTGCTTGAGGGACATTTGTTTATATGGTTGTAGCCGTAGGAATACCTAGTCACCTACATCGAAACTTCTTCCGCTGCGATGTTGATCTACCTGTTGTTTCATTCTATTCTGTGCCAACGTGAGGTTATCCTTTAAGAGTTGGAGAACTTGTTGTTGATGATCGATGTGATGCTACACTGCTTGAACCTTAGAATTTTCTTTTGAATATGATGTTATGTATGGGGGATCATATCCATAAAGTTCCATAAATGGGGTCATTTTTTCTGCAGTATGGAAGGAAGTGTTATACCACCATTTAGCCAGAGGCAACCATTTGACCCATTATGTCTGTTTATCAGATATAAAGCAACAGAGATATCCTTCCAAACATTTGTTTACTATCTCAGTCTTCCAATCAGATTGAGGATGATAAGATGAGCAATGAGCTAACTGAGTACCGAGACAAGAAAATAATTATGTCCAAAACTTTCCAGTGAAAATGGGATCTTTTTCACTTACAATAATCTTTGGGTTTCCATGTAGCTTTTGAATTGTTTCCATAAATGCAGTAGAAATTGTATTAGTTTTAAATGGATGTGATAATGCACAAAAGTGTGCATACTTGGTAAGTCAGTCAACTACCACCATGATGACACTCTTTCCTTCAGACTTGGGTAAACTTGTGATAAAATCCATTGAAACCTCCTCCCAACGTTGGATTAGAATGGATAAAGGTTGTAATAGACCTGGGGTCTTAATTGTTTGAACTTTATTTTGTTGGCAAACGAAACATTCTGCCATAAAATTTTGAATATCCAATTTAAGGCCATCCCAAAAAAAATCCTTATTAACCTTGTGGTAAGTTTTTAAAAATCCCGAGTGCCCTGCTAAGGGAGAAGTGTGCAATTCCATAAGAATATTTTGTTTGAGTTGGGGATTCTTACATAGGTATAAGAGATCTTTGTACCATAATAAACATTTTTCTAGCTAAATGTATTAGATGTATTGGAATCTTGTTGTAACTTTCGAATGAGTGCCTAGACTTCTTCGTCATTCTTCCATTCCTCCCTTGCTTCATTTATCCAATCTAGTTGGATAATAGAAATGGCTCACAACAATGCTTCCACATCCTCATCCTTTCTTGAGAGTGCATCTGCCACAACATTTTGCTTCCCTTTTTTGTTGATGATTTCAAAGTCATAACCCAACATCTTTGTGACCCATTTTTGTTGCTCTTCGGAGGATAATCTTTGTTCGAAAAAGTACTAAAGACTATCTTGATCTGTTTTTACCTTGAAGTGTCTTCCCATTAGGTAAGGTCACCATTTCTTAAGTGCATGTACTATTGGCAACATTTCCTTCTCATAAATAGCTTTGTGTAAATACTTTCCCTTGATTGGACGACTTTCGAAAGCAATGGGTCTTTCATCTTGCATTAAAACAACACCAATTCCATTTCCTAAAGCATAACATTCTGTAATAAAGGTTTTTGTGAAGTCCGACGTAGCTAAGACTGGTGCTTGGCACATTGCCTCTTTAAGATGTTCGAAGGCCATAGTTGCTTCTAGAGTCCATGAAAGTGCATCTTTCTTCAATAATGTTGTTAGAGGTGCTACTATTCTCCCATAATTCTTAACAAACTTGCGATAATACCCTGTCAACCCGAGAAATCCTCGCAGATTATTTATGGATGTGGGGATTTTCCATTCCATAATGGATTTAGTTTTGCTGGGGTCTACCTTAACACCTTCAGGAGATACAATATGACCCAGATATTCCACCTCTTGTACTCCAAAGAAACATTTGGAGCTTTTTGCCTATAATTGTTTCTCCTCCAATAGTTTGAGCACCATGTCAACATGTTCAACATGATCCTTCCAAGACTTGCTATAGATTAGTATATCATTAAAAAATACTAACACAAATCTTCTAAGGAAGGGTTTGAAACTGGAATTCATCAAACCTTGAAATGTAGAAGGTGCATTGGTAAGGCCAAAAGGCATGACCAAAAAATTATAATTACCCTCATGAGTTCCAAATGCTATTTTAGGAATTTCTTCAGTCTTCATTCTGATTTGATGATATCTTGAAATAAGATCCAACTTGGTGAATTAAATTGATCCATGCAATTAATCCAATAATTCATCAATGACAGGAATGGGAAATTTATCTTTAATAGTTATCTTGTTGAGCTCACTATAATCTAGACACATGTGCCATGATCCATCCTTCTTGTGCAGCAATACTACTGGAGCAGAGAAAGAACTTTGACTAGGTTGAATT
>APFE030259116.1:2430-25348 GCA_000404065.3 Pinus taeda
ATCCTTGCCATCAAACTTCCTCATATCGATTTTTGGAATATGGTGCGTCTTTGATCCAACATTAGATTCTATGAAATCATGATTAACATTTCCTTTGTTTGCATCATGAGTTTCCTTTACTCCCCTTTCACCATTAGTAAGTATTTCTTGTAGAAAATTTGTCAAATCTACCTTAAAATCTGCCATGTCTGTCTTCAATTTTATCTTCAAATCTATCTTCAAATCATCCATCTTAGCTTCCATTCCCTTTATCTTAGATTCCACACCATTTATCTTAGCTTCGGTTAGCTTTTGTGACTGTGACGTTTGTTGCACTTGTTCTTGTAATTTTGATATATCATGTAGCATTTCTTCCTCTTCTTCATGAGTCATGCTAGAGCTTTCAGGTTCCTTACTAGGTATTTGCATTTTCTTTCCTCGAGGCATCAGTTACCGATAATAATTCTCTACTATGCCCGTTGAATTCCTTCAAAATAAATTTTCAAACCAATCTTAAGCAAAAATTCAAAAGAATCTACACACCTTTTTTCAATTTGTAAGAGCTCGATATTGCCTCTGATGTATCTCTATACTTTTGGATCATCTACTTCTAAAATTGAAACTTGCAGTAGCCCTCTGTGTCCTCTTTCCAATGCCACCAGTATGATCCAAATTGGATTCTCCAAGGAAGAGTTATGCAAAATCTCCCACAGTGACCTACTTATAGACTATTTCAGTATAGCGAACTTGTATGACGTACCCCGAGTAACTGTTTCAACCTTTGGGTCTAAAAAAATACATACAAGAAACTACAGTCTGTCTTCTTTTTGCACCTTCTTACGAAATTTCAATCCGATGCTCAGAGAGAAAGTTATAATGATTTTCCCTAGGTCACTTGTTTGGAATGTAATTCAGGAGTCTGCAAGAAGACCAACTTCCTTAGATCATATCTCCGCAAATATAGCGCGAATAGTTCTGAAATTCAGACTTGAGATCCAGCACGATTTTTTCTCAAATGGGTTTTTTTTTTAGCTTTGAAACGTCGCAGAAAAAATGTTATAGCGAAAATGCCACGATGACCTGTTTCGAGCAGCAAAACCCTAGAATCCAAAGCTCTAATACAAAATGTTATGAAACCAACTCAAGAAAAAGATAGAAAAGATAGATCCACGCCTTAGAATTCAGCCTCTTCGAGGGGGAAACCTCCTTTACATTACATAAATGAATAATTCTTGGATGATACAAATGAAAAACCCTCCTTTCTATATATAGGAGTCTAAAGAGTCACAATATAACCTAGCCAACCTAACAATAATAATATAAAGCCACAAAAATAACAATAGAGGGATTTTATGGTGCACAGTAATAACAATATGGGGACAATAGGGGCACAACAATATTAATAAGCGGTACAATTACAATAGTAATGGGGTAATCACTAGTATTATAGGGACCCAACACTTCTATTTTGTTTTTTTTGCAGCAAGTAAAGGTCGTGTGAGGACCCATAACAACCTAAGGAGGGGAGGATGTTGGTAGGCTAAATCGCTTCATTTTTAACCCCTTTTTCCCTTCAAATCCATAACCATAGACCTATGTTTTAACCTTGCAAAGCTTCCTATTGCTACACTAGTCCAAGAATTGTGCCTTTTCCTACACTAGCTTTATATTTTATGTTTAAGGGTTATGAATGTGCTTAATTAGTCATTTTCGTAGATTTTGTACCTTTAATAATCTTTGTAGCTAATATTTCTTTTCCTAAAGTATTTTATAGGCAATGTATTGATCATCCTGCTAGCATGGTCAAGTGCAGGTAGGATTCCTACACGGCTGGTGAATCCTTAATTGCCATGATAGCTCACCACCTAATGCAAACACCTTGTTCCAGAATGGTCAACTCGAGTTGGTCTTAGAGCAACGAAAATTTAGGGATATGGTGGAGATTGGGTCATTCGCCGAATACATAGATTAGCGTTTTGTTATAGCTAAATGGCTTAGTATGAATTGTTATTGTTATTTTGCTATAGCTGGAAGGCTCAGATTGGAACACTTAATGTATTTTGGTTACGGCCGTAGGCCTGAACGAATGTATAAAATATAGGATTCAAATAGAAAATGGGAGCGAGCGATAGCTATAGCAAGGATATTGTAATTTCGTTGTTCTATAATTTTGTTGTTATCACCCTCGTTTTGGGCTCGATTCAAACTCATGATGTACATTTGTTGATTATTATTAGAAAGGGACTGCAGCATGATTTCTCAATCTTGAATTGTAATTTTGTGTTGATGCATTAATTAATAGCTAAATATTTACATTTCCTATACATGGAAATGAGCTGGTTGGCTAGGGCCTAGCCAACCCAACTCTTTCTCCCTCATATTCTACTTTTTCGATTAAGATGTGTTAATTTCATTTAATGCAAAGTGTGAATTACATAGATGTTTTTATTATTTTTGCAAAGTTTAAATCTGATTTCATCCGTGTGATGGATCCATGGTGTGCATACTCGACTGATTTTAATTTTATGATTTCTTTTCTTTGAAGTTTAATATCATTTCTGCATGGATCATGCAAGCACGAATTCCTGTACTAGTGCATTTACAATTTCACAGATTGATTCTTTTGGTTCATTACAGTAATAGTCTTTTATTCTTATATGATTGATGAGCCTTAATGCGTTTTTGCAGTGTGTTATTTTCATTCCAAAGTGTTCTTGATATATCGAACTAAACATGCTTTTAGTAATTTTGAACTAAATGCCATTGTGACACACTAATTTGTACCTGTACTTCATATTGTTTCAAGAAATATTAGACTCTATGTGTAATTATTTTCAAAGATAATCTTTCTAAGTTAAGAAGGTTATGAATGCATATCAGTTCATGTGAATAACTATTACAGGATTGAAGCCTATTGTCACAATTAGATGATTTCTTTAGATTTCATGAAGGAGTTCCTCAATTAAAGAAGGGTGTGCTTTGACTTTGGAAATTAATTCTTTTTTTAGATATTAAGATTGGTTGAAGCATATTTTTGTTTGAGGAATTTATTCTGAAGTTTTGTTCACCTTTGCAAGATCTTTCTTTAAGTTAACAGATTCTTTATTTTCTTATAAGAAGTATTGGAAAACTTGGTGTAGGAATCTCTGTTCCAGTACAGGAATCAATTTCCTGATACATGAACAGAGTGCTCTAGTCTTGAGGCCTAGAGATCCTGCATGAAGACATAAATCTTCTGTACAGGTTTAAAATATACTTCCAACATCTAAAATTTGTTTTGGTACTAGTGAAGGTACATTGTAGAAGTACAGGAATAATAACTTAGTGTAAGGAGAAAGATCTATAAGAAGTCAGATATCTTCAAGGGTCCAATTATTAACCTAGAACACAACTATACTGAAGATAACCATAGATTTACATTTTCATTAGTCAAGATTGTTTGCAAGAAGTTTGAGAGTTTCTTTCATTTATTTTCCTACAAGAATACTTTCTTTCACATTCCAACACTAGAATATCTTTGGTGTAAATTGTCAGGTGATATTTTCTTTTTGATTCTACAAGATTACAATTAAAGAAATAGGAATAGAGATAGGAAAGGTTCATATCATTTCTGGCATTTCCTATTCTTCGTCTCTAATTTTATAAAACCCCCGGGTTGACAATTAAGTGTTGAATGAGTCTGCCTAACCACAATTCTTGGACCCAACACAATGCACGGTCACTAAGCCCATCTCCCTAGTGTGTCACTTGTCCCAGGTTTAGTTGATGGATAAGAATGTATCATCTTAAACTAGGGGGTTTCTGATTGATATCATTCCATGATGAGCGAGTTGCATAAATAGGTACACTGTCATGTCATGGAAAGATGATGAAGAAGGAGAAGAAGGAGGGAAGCATGCCTAAAGTCTTTGTTGTAGTTGAGCTCACAAGTGTACCAATCAAGAGAAAGAGAAGGGACACATGTTTGAAACTACCATCCAATACTTAAGATCATTGAAGACTACGCATCACCAAGCCATGCGAAGGTGAAGAGAAAGTATATCCAAGAAGACAACCAACATTGAATAACAACAATGAGTTGACATTGCCGCATCACCAAGCAGTCAATGTTAGTATTGTCATGCCATGTCATGTCACAAGTGATCATATGCCACATCACTATTCTGGGCCATGTATATTTTATTCACATATACTTCAAAGTGGATGTCCAAAGGAGACACATAGGATGTAAAGATTCATGTAAGTTGAAAATTCATAGGAAGTCAAACAATCATGAGGATAGTCGAAGAGCCACCCTTGGTTATATATGCTCCCTCATTGTATGAGCAAAAGAATTTTCACCTTGGCTCCTCCTGCAAGGCATTAGAGAGATCAACTAGTTCTTTGAGGAGCAAGGAATGGCTCCAATATCCCACTATTGGGGCTAGTGATGTACATTGTAAACATGTCTCTTGGAAATTTTACTTAATAATAGAAGTAGTTAAGGCTGGGATGTTCTTCATGCATGGACTATGCATTTTTGTAAGAATATTTTGCAGATGTTTATATTTCATGTTTTCTTTCACATGTGCTAATATAGTTAAAGTATTTCAGTTATTTTAGTGCTTATATTATTGAGAATGTGTTGTAATGGTTGTTATTTCTGTCTTCCCATCCTTGTGGACTATTCCACCGTATACTAGATATATATTCCTTCATTTATTGGTTGTAACAACTATCACATCTATTGTGGACTATTCACTTGATGTTAGAGAGATCCTTCTGGTTCATGTGTGTATCTTCTTGGGTGATACTATTACCTCTCACTTAGAGGCTCACTTTTCTCCCCCTCAATAGTAGAAGAACCTTGAAACAATTGCAACTGAACAATCACCAAGCACACCCCCTTGATTTTCAAAGATACCATTGTATCCCTCTCTGGTGCTGACGGCTAGAGCCAACTAAAATCTTTAAGGATTTGGAAACCGGGTCTTTATACCGGATGAAACTCCTACACCAAATGGTGTGAGGTCTGATTGCAAATTCATATCGGGGGGATCCCCTGAATGTTGGTCAGTAGAGCACCGTCAAAAGATAATTATTCCCTTTAGTATCTTCTTGGGTGATACTATTGCATTTACTTGATTTGACTTTGGTGTTTGATTTTGTATTCTTCCACCTTCTTTCTAAGTATGTCAAATTATAGTGGCATGTCATGATAAATATCTAATCGCATTTTAGTCTCTTTGACCACTTGCGTTATTGATTGTATCAATGGACAACAAATTTATTCTACAATTTTCACTAGTTCCTTAGAACTATGCATGCGGGATTTCCAAGTTTTGTTGAATGTTCTCTTCTTCATCATGTTGATTTTGGGTATGTTGGGTGCGGTAATATTCTCTATATTTTTCTAGGAAATTATGTAGGTTAATTTCTTGTCATCTTCTTCATATTCTATCTCTTTTTAAATCATGTCAACAGTCCATTTAACAAGTTTTGTTGAGATTGAGCTAAACTTAGCTCATTGCATAACTATTCTTGTATATGAAGGAACTAGTGGTTGACCTCAATTACTTCTCCATACATATTTTGTGCTTCTCTCTAATTGTCCTACCAAATTTCGGAATGATAAATATGAATGTGTTTTGGTTTACTGATTATTAATTTACAACCCATTAAAGGAAAATAAGTAGAAGAACAAATTGCATCCATGGTATAGGCTTACATAAAGAATGAAGGGTTAAAATTCTTAGTTTTGGAAGCTCTAAAACCATTAACTTGTTTACAAAGATTTTTAGACAGGATAGTAGCCCAATTGAAAGAGCAACCATCTAAAGTCTTATGAATTAAAGGAACCCATTCTAAATGGATATGAGTAGCCCCCTTCCTACCAAATATTTTTGCATAGTATGACTGCCACATATGTCAGATCATAATTTAAAGTCACAACTACATATTCCGTCATAATTTCTTCTTTTAATTTATGCTCATTAGTTCTATTGGGTCTTATCAAATCAAGAATATTTTTTCCATATTCTAGACATTCCTTTTGAGTAAAGTGATGAATAAGTTCAACATTATAGTGGAGATTAGATTCAAGGAGTTTATACATTACTTTGAGATTTTAAAGCAGGAAAGAATTCATGGTGACATCATCGAAAATGTAGATAGAATGTGTTGGCACATGAAAATGGTCCATGGCCAAAAAAATAAAATTACTATATGAAATGAGTCTGGGTTGTGCCACTATCTTATGTATACAATGATTTATCTGGATTTACCTTCTCTAAGCTACCTTGAGCTTCATCCTTAAACAACTTATATACATTGTGCTAAGAGGACATGATAATTTCTCCTTCGAAAACAATAGTATCCAAGAACAAACTAGCATTAGGATACTTATGATGCACATTGATGAACCTCGGTATTTGTTGGATTAGTGGGGCCTGACCCAGGTTCAGAAGTGATTTCATGAAGCAAATCCCAGTACTACTAGCCCTTTTAGCAATAATGTGCAGAGTGCAGACTGAGGTCTCAATTGAAGTTGTATGGGAGGGTGATAGAACCAGGTTTCTGCACCCTTGGGATGTCTGATATGAGGTGATTGGTACGCAGTCCAACCTTCGTACTTGTTGCACTATGCGCACCTGTAGGCACCTCGCACCCTGTGATACTATCTTCGCACAGTTCTAGCCACAGCGCAACCCGTGTTATTTACCCAAGTCTTCCTTAGTTAGACTCTGTTAGCTGATTACTTAGATTATTTTCATATATAAACATTCATACGAGTATTTAGCAAGTGCACGCGGTAAATAATAGAGTAAAAGTAATGTATAACATCAAAATACAGATTCAAGAACAGATGCATAGAGTAAACTTCTCTTTATTAACTTTCAATTCCAAGTACATACCTGACTCCACCCTATGCACTCAGCTGTAGGCGTCCACGCACTCATGCGCGGACCCTACTAGGCCTCTGCACTCTCAGCTGTAGAGCCTCTTACTACTACTACGATCCAGTACACTTCAGCTTTCACTCTATGCTCTTAGCCATGCCTTCGTTATTCTATCTATCATGGACTTAGCTATCGTTACACTTAGAGCCTCTCTCTATTTATACAATCCCATGGTCTACGAACCATGGGTAGGCCTAGACAACTTTATATTAAATTACAATACGATGCTTAGGGCGGACAACCCTATGACTCAATTGTACACTTTATGCTCTGCACCCACACTTTGCGAAGTTTTACACCATCTTTGAACAAAACTTGGGCTTTGAGCCCCAAACACTACTGCGGGGGATCTCATGCCTAACAGGCCCCCAACACAATCATTGTGACTCATCTCGAGTCACTCTGCTAGTGCGACAATCTTGGCATAGAGCCCCTCCAACTGTGCCTGTGTTGCGTGAAGGTCCACAGCACGTTGTTCTATCATCTGTTGCTTCTGCTCCATTTCTTCTTCTGAATCATTTGTGTCTGACTTGAGTCTCTTCTTTGGTACCAACTTCTAGTGCTTGTGTTTATAGTCCCGTGCCCCTGTTCGACTCCTCGAGTCATGAAGACTGTGCTTCAGTTGGTTAGTAAGATAGTCGGCCCACCCATGTAGGGCTTCAGGAAACTGTCGTTTACTTTTCTTGGGAAGGGTTCTCCGTTAATTTTGACTAATTGGATTGTGCCTCCGTCTGTGACCTCTTTTACCACAAATGGTCCCAACTAATGCATTCTAAATTTTCCAGGAAATTTTTCAAATTTGCTATCATACAGTAGCACTGAATTGTTTACCTTGAAGGTGCGCAACTTGATATGGTGGTCGTGCCAGGCTTTTTCACGCTGCTTTTGTACTTACTGGTGAAATCCGGCTAGAAATCATTCTTCCTCGAGTTCTTATAATTGCGCGAGCCTTTCTTCCATATCTTCGTAGTCTGTCATGCCTATGAGCGCTACTATTCATAGACTAGGTTCGATGTATTCCATCGGCATGACTGCTTCCGTACCATAGACTAATAGGAATGGTGTCTGTCCTATCAATTTCTTGCACGTTGTCCTGTATGCCCATAACATAGCAAGTACACGCAGGTCCTGTTGACATTATGATGCATGTATTGTACTTGATGGCAATCCACTCATTGAAGAACAACTCACTTATATAACTAGATGAATCTACAGAAGATATATCAGATGTGACAGATCATAGTGCAGTAGGTCACTAGCAAAGAATTGATGATCAGACTCAAAGAATGAGGAAAATGAGATCTCCGCAGGTTCCTGTTCACAAAGTTGCGATCCTTAGCTAGTTCCACAGGTGTGCCGTTGAAAAGGTGCGGACATGTTCACAGGTATTCCGAACAAAAGGTGAAAACCTAAAGTGCACATACTTTCATGCAGAGGAAAATGCGCATGTGGAAAATCTTATGTTTTGTCCTTGGTATTAAGCTCGATGTTTTTGATCCTATGGTTTTGGTCTGTGGTTTTGCATCTAAAATATTGAACCCAAGTTATGGGTCCCTAGTATTGGATCTCAATGGTTTTGGACCATGGTTTGAGTAAGGCCTAGGCTATAAAAAGGAAAGGAGATCATTTGGCTGAACACAAGTGTGTTGAATATCTTAAGAATAGTAAGATCTGAAATTCTGGTGATTGGTTGGTGAGTTATGGCTAGACCGGAATCAAGGAGAAACCTGAGCATTACAAGATGGATCTACTGATGGGTTGAGATCCTTTTGGCACATGATCAGATCTGTAAATCTGACAGTCTGGGGTATAAGTGAAGATTGATAAATTGTCTATACCCTGAGGTGCGTAGGCCAGACACGGGTGTAGGTGTGGAGGTGCACGGTTTAGACACAGCACAGGTGTGGAGATGCGCAAGCCACAGACAGCATAGGTATGGAGGTCCGCAGACTCGACACAACAGAAGTGCGGATATCTGCAAGTTTCTATTGGTGAAGTTGCAGACTTTTCTTGAAATATATTTTAGCTTCTTTTGTCTATTACTGTAGTGTTCTGGGTTTAGAATTAGTGTCTAGTTAGTGGTATTTTTTTTTTGTTACTGCATTCTGAGAAGCTATTGGTTGATTTAGTAGTTTTTTGCAGAAAGGAGATTGGTTGATGCACATGTACTTGATGTTTGTTTTGATGCTCATGGATCTAGTCTGAAAATTGATGAAACGTGGTCCTTGGAAGAAAAGAGAAGGTTGAAGCCTTCAGTAGGTCAACACCTACGTACTAGTAGCTCAGCTAGTACAAGAGCTAAGGGGGTTGTAGATCCCTTCCAGGAGAGTCTAGAAAACGAGAGAGGGTTGTAGCTCTCTACAGGTTGCAACCTGTGTACTGGTAAAGGACTGCACCAGTACAGAATCATTGTAAAAAGAAGTTTCTAATTGAAAGAAGATAGAGACATATTGCAGCAGGTGGTTTTCACCCACATTGGTTTTCCACCTTATATCTGGTGTTCTTTGGTGTGGCTGTCTATTTTTCTTGTTCCTGTTCATTATTATATGGTTCTGACATATAGATTAATGGTCAACATCTAAAGAATAAATTAAATTATAAACCTGGAAGGTATATGCAAGTTTCAATAGTCAAATCTACAAATGTTTGTATAAATTGAAAAGAATTTGATAATACTGATTCACCCCCCCTCTCAATATTATTTCCAATAATTGGTATGAGAGCAGGTCCTTCAGCAAAAGCTTAATTGCTTGAAGGAAGATCTATCATCATGAGCAACTACGAAAAAGAAGCATCTATCAGACCACTGATTTTTTATGGGAGCAGCTTCGTCTATTGGAAGATAAGAATCACTGTCTATCTTCAATCTCTTAGCACAGAAGTTTGGGATATTGTGGAAATAGGATACACATTTCCATCAGCAACTCCTACAGATCCAGCAGGTAAGAAGCAATATGAAACAAATGCAAAAGCCATCAATACGCTATTGGTATGTCTATCTCAATTAGAATTTGTCAAGGTTATGCAGCTCAAAAGCACAAAAGAAATATGGGACAAGATCATTCTGAGCTATGAAGGAGATGAATAGGTAAAAGGATCAAAATTACAAATTATTAGAATTCAATACGAAAGTCTTAGAATGCATAATGATGAAAGTGTGGCTAACTATTTCCTACATATAGATGAGATCGTAATTTGTATGAAAAACTTGGGTGAAGAAATAAAATAAGTTGTTTTGGTTGAAAAGGTTCTAAGATCTTTGTCTCCTAAGTTTGATTCAAAAGTTTCTGCCATAGAAGAAAACTAGAACCTACAGAGTCTTACCATGTCACAGCTGCACAGAATTCTAACTGCTTACGAAATGAGAAAAGGAGGACCATTAGACAGGAGAGAAGCTGCATTCAAAGCCTCAGGAAAAGGAGATTACAATTAATCATGATATATGTCTGAAGAAGAAGAAGAATCAAACTTTGTCAAGAACCTTCAATGAGGAATTGGAGGTTTCAGAGGTAAGCTGCCTTTCAAATGCTTTCCTTGTGGAAGAGTCGGTCACTATGCTGCAAAATTCCCTCATAAAGATAGACTAGACAAAGGTAAGGAACCTGTCAGATGGAACAGAAAACATAATGTAAGTAAGAAGAGCTACTATACACATGAAGACAGTGATGGACTTTCAAATAGTGATGAAGATGATCAAGGTAATGATAATAGACTTTTGATGGCTTTTGAAGATGATGACTTCTTGGATGCTATAAATGAAGAAGATCTTTATGAAGAAATTTCTAAACTCAAAATTTGCTTAGAAGAAAATAACATGATTATAGACACTTTGACATTCCAACTTGCTGAAAGAGATAAACACAATGAAGAGTTACAATGTGAAATTGTGGGACTTAGAAAAGAAATTGAGAAAACAAAAGCTCTTAATCTTAGATTTGCTAAAGGATCTGAAACTTTAGATGAGATTATCAAAGTGTAGTGTTCTCCTCTAATCAAGACAGGTCTCAGATATTCTGAAGAAACGTCTCAAGCACAGAAGCAAGCACAGAAGCCATCCACCTCCAAAAGTTATCTTGATGCAACATGGAGAAGTGAATAGGTTGACAATCGAGAACAAAAGCATAATGCAAACTATCAAATAAATCAAGGACCATTTGCCTCAAGAATGAACAAAGATAACCAAGTAAGTCAGGGGCAATCTACTTCAAGGATGAACAGAAGCTTCAATCAACCTCAGGGAAATCATTCTCATTTTGGCTCAAGAATGGAAGTCAATAGAAACTACAATCAATTGGTTGGTAGGTTTGATAATCGTAGGAATTTCTTCAATGGCCAATGTTTCTCTTGTCATAACTTTGGTCATAAAGGTGCTCAATGTGTTGCCTACAAGAACGTCATGACTAGGGAAGCTGAAAAAAAAAAGAAGTATGACTGGGATCATGAAAAGGACCTACAATAACTTCTCTGCTCTTGAACATGAAATAGAATGTTCTATTTGTAACGATTTCGGTCATGAAGATTCTGAATGTAGGAGCAAGTTTTGGAAAACAACTCAGAATGAGCCAACTTCATTGAATCCCAAAATATGGAAAAAGAAAGAACTGCAACTAGACAGATGTGGGATAGCCTTATATGCGGAAGGACAGGAAAATCAATGGTACATTGACAATGGATGCTCAAAACATATGACAAGTGATAAAGAGAAACTTTAGTCATATACAGCCTTAGAAAGGGAAAAGAAGGTCTCATTTGGAAATGACACCCCTGCATTCATAAAAGGTAGAGGTTCTACTCAATTGAAAAGGAAAGTCAAAGCTGGAAATGTTATGTATGTTGATGGCTTAAAGCATAATTTATTGAGTGTTAGTCAAATGTCCAATCAAGAAACTGAGGTAATATTTAGATCAAATGGATGTATTGTTCGTGAGCTTGACACAGGAAAAACAGTGATCAAAGGCACAAGAACTCCAAATAATTTATACATATTCAAAGAAGGAGAACAACAATGCTATCTAAGCAAGAATGATGAACACTAGCTATGGCACAGAAGATTGGGGCATCTTAGCTTCTCCCAGATAAGGAAAGCATGCAAATATCAAGCGTTCATGATCTTCCTGACATCAAAATTCCAGACAATACAATATGAAAATCATGTCAATTTTGTAAGAAAACCAGAACTAATTTTCCTGAGAAGGAAGGATCATCTAGCAGGCCACTTGAACTTGTTCACACTGATATATGTGGTCCAACTAGGAAGAGGCCACCTCAAGGAGAAGAGTATTTCATATTGTTCATTGATGACTTTTCAAGGATGTGTTGGATAGGACTCATGAAATATAAAGATGAAGCCTTCAAAAAGTTCAAGTCATTCAAAGCCTTGGTTGAAAACAAATCAGATTGTAGAATCAAATGTCTCAGATCCAATCAAGGAGGGGAATTTACCTCAGATGAATTCTTTGATTTTTGTGAAGAACATGGAATAAGAAGGGAATTCTCAATTGCAAGGACTCCTCAGCAAAATGGAGTAGTGGAAAGGATGAACAGAATTGTTCAACAAATGGCTCGTGCTATGCTTGATGAGTCTAGAACTCCTGCAACCTTCTAGGGTGAAGCTACATTTGTCGTTGTTACTATCCTCAACAAGACAAACCTCTGGGTAAACAACACTCAGAATCCTCATGAACTTTGGTATGGTAAGACTCCCACGGTAGAATACTTCAAAATTTTTGGAAGAAAATGCTACATTAAAAGGACTGATGAAAATCTTGGCAAGTTTGAACCTAGAGCAGATGAAGGCATTTTACTTGGCTACTCTCCCCACAGCAAAGCCTACAAACGTTACAAAAAAAGGCTTGGCAAAATTGTTGAAATCATTGATGTAGTGGTTGATGAAGAAGGAAGCACTCCTAAATAGGTAAAATTTGAATAATTCGAAGATGGCAAAGACTATCCGTCAACATCAAATCAAATTCATGACGAAGAAGAAACCCATGAGGCACCAGAAGAATAGATAAGGATAGAAGAGAGGACTCCATCCAGATACGTTTAGAAGAATCATCCAGATTCTCAAATTTTGGGGCAGAAAGAGGCAGGTGTACAAACAAGAAGAACCATTTCAGAAGCTTCAAGCTATCTAGCATTACTCTCCTCCACTAAACCGCAAAATGTAAGAAAGGCTTGCAAAGATGGATGCTGGGTCAAGGCCATGGATGAAGAACTTTTGCAGATTGAAAAGAATAATAGTTGGGAGTTGGTTCCTAGACCAAAAGATAAGAATGTCATAGAGGAAAAATGGATTTTCAAAAATAAGCTAAATGAAAATGGAGATGTAGTTAGAAACAAGGCAATACTTGTTTGTAAAGGGTATGCGCAACAAGAAGGCATAGACTTTGAAGAAACTTTTGCACCAGTTGCCAGACTTGAGGCTATAAGGATGTTCCTTGCTCTCTCTAGCTTTCAGAAGTTCAAAGTATTTTAGATGGATGTAAAATCTGCCTTTTTGAATGGGGACCTAGAAGAAGAAGTATATATTGAGCAACCAGATGGATTTATCCTTGGAAATGATCCAAAACTTGTATGTAGACTTAAGAAGGCACTCTATGGTCTTAAACAGGCTCCAATGGCATGGTACTATCATCTGGACAAATACCTTCATCAACAAGGTTTCTCAAAAGGCTCAGCAGATAGCAATCTATATATAAACATTGATGATGATAAATTTCTAATACTTGTTGCGTACGTTGATGATATCATTTTTGGCAGCAATGAAGAAGCCATGAGTCAAAAAATTTCTTTGGTGATGCAAAAAGAATTTGAAATGTCCTTGCTTGGTGAGCTGACATACTTGGTTTACAAATCCAACAAAATAAAGATGGTATCTTTTTATCACAAACCAAGTACTTAAAGCAGATCTTGAAAAAATATGGCATGGAAGAATCGAAACCAATATGTACCCCTATGGTAACTGGATGCAGCCTCAACACTAATGATGAATCAACAACAGTACATCAACCAACCTATAGATCCATGATTGGCAGTCTACTCTATTTGATAGGAACTCATCCAGACATCATGCATGCAATGGGAATAATTGGAAGATTTTAGGCTAATCCAAAGGAAGCACACCTTCAGGAAGTCAAGAGGATCTTCAAATATCTTCAAGGAACTCAAAACTATGGCTTATGATATCCTAGAGATGCAGATCTCACACTTCATGCATATACAGATGTTGACTGGGTAGGAAGCGTGGATGACAGAAAAAGCACTAGTGGTGGTGCATTCTTTATGGGGTCCAGATTAGTATCTTGGTTTAGTAGGAAACAAAGTTCAATTGCTTTATCTACAGCTGAAGCAGAATGTGTGGCTGTTGCATCTTGCTACACACAACTTCTTTGGATGATGCAAACTTTGCAAGATTTTCAAATCACCTATACTCCACCTATCTCCATCTTCTGTGATAATATAGGTGCAATCAGTATTTCAAAAAATCCTATCATGCATTCAAAGACTAAGCACATACCTATCAAGTATCACTTTCTAATGGAACAAGTGCTTGAACAAAAGGTTAAATTGGAGTATGTTCCCTCCAAGGAACAAGTTGCTGATATACTCACCAAACCGCTGCCTAGGGAGACATTTGAATACCTCAAACAAAAACTGGGGGTAGTTGATGCATCATCTTGCTGTTGAATCTTTCAGATATTCTTATACGCGTGTTTCATATGGGGCATACGTGTACATACACTAGTTTATGTAGGTACAGTCGACTTGAAGAAAAGCAAGGATGAGAAGAGTCCGATATGGGTCTGTCAGAGACCATCTGGCACAGGTTCAGGGGGAGCATATATTCTTCTAATAATGCATTATTGGCATTATCTTGAAACAATTCCACAACTTGTTGTTGGTTTCAGGTGGAACAAATGTAGAAGGAAATCATGGTCGCTGGTCTAAATGATGACTATCAGATGTTGCTGATGATTAGTTGCTGATATCTATCATAGCCTTGCTGTAGGAATTTCGTCTCTATGTCTTGTATTTTCTTCCTATCAAGGTCATGTACTGACCTATCTTGGTTTCCCCACTATGCCTGGGATGGATGAAGTAATGTTTTTATTGATTCATGTATCAATTCATGGTGTATCACCAATTGGTTGGGTAGATGAGTCAATTCCCACTTGGTTGGGAGATGGATGTATGTATGAGTCTTTGATGATAGGAAGGTCACTTATGATATATATGGAGTCATGTTCTTTCTTATAGAACATCTTTTTGCAAACCTTGCTTATAGTCAAGGGGAGCATGAACAACACACTTCAGCAGAGCAAAGATTTCAGCATGTACTTAGAGGGAGCATGGACAAAGGGGGAGCTCATTCAGAGAATTCAGCAGGTACTTAGAGGAGTATGGGCAGCAGAATGTTTATCAAGGAAAGAGAATATTTTGGTCCATCCTTTTCCCTTGATGTCAAAGGGGGAGAGTGATTTGGTGTTGTTGCCATCAAGTCCAAAGGGGGATATTGTTGGCATTATGATGCATGTATTGTACTTGATGGAAACCCGCTCATTAAAGAAAAACTCACTTATATAACTAGATGAATCTATAGAAGAGATATCAGATGTGACAGATCATAGTGCAGTAGGTCAGTAGCAAATAATTGATGATCAGACTCAAAGAATGAAGAAAATGAGACCTCCGTAGGTTCCTATTCACAAAGTTGCGGTCCTCAGCTGGTTCCACAGGTGCGCCATTGAAAAGGTGCGGACATGTTCGTAGGTATTCCGAACAAAAGGTGTGAACCTAAAGTGCACGAACTTTCATGCAGAGGAGAATGTGCACATGGAAAATCTTATGTTTTGTCCTTGGTATTTAGTTCGATGTTTTTGATACTATGGTTTTGCTTTGTGGTTTTGCATCTAAAATATTGAACCTAGGTTTTGGGTCCCTAGTATTAGATCTCAATGGTTTTGGGCCATGGTTTGAGTAAGGCCTAGGCTATAAAAAGGAAAGGAGATCATTTGGCTGAACACAAGTGTGTTGAATATCTTAAGAATAGTAAGATCTGGAATTCTAGTGATCGGTTGGTGAGTTATAGCTGGACCGGAATCAAGGAGAAACCTGAGCATTACAAGATGGATCTACTAATGGGTCGAGATCCTTTTGGTGCATGATCAGATATGTAAATATGATAGTCTGGGGTATAAGTGAAGACTGATAAATTGCCTATACCTAGAGGTGCGTAGGCCAGACATCGGTGCAGGTGCAGAGGTGCACAGGCCAGACACAAGTGCAGGTGAGGAGGTGCGCGGTTCAGACACAGCGCAGGTGAAGAGGTGCGCAGGCCATAGACAGTGCAGATCTGGAGGTCCACAGACTCGACACGGCAGAAGTACGGATATCCGCAGGTTTCTATTGTTGAAGTTGCGGACTTTTCTTGAAATATATTTTAGCTGCTTTTGTCTATTACTGCAGTGTATTGGGTTCAAAATTGGTGTCCAGTTACTAGTATTGTTTTTTGGATACTGCATTCTGAGAAGCTATTGGTTGATTCAGTAGTTGTTTTTGGAAAAGGGATTGGTTGATGCACATGTACTTGATGTTTCTTGATGCTCATGGATCTAGTCTGAAAACTTGATGAAACGTGGTCCCTAGAAGAAAAGAGAAGGTTGAAGCCTTCAGTAGGTCAGCACCTACGTACTAGTAGCTCAGCTAGTACAAGAGCTAAGGGGGTTGTAGCTCCCTTCCAGGAGAGTCTGGAAAATGAGAGAGGGTTGTAGCTCTCTGCAGGTTGCAACCTGCATACTGGTAAAGGACTGCACCAGTACAGAATCATTTTAAAAAGAAGTTTCTAATTGAAAGAATATAGAGACATATTGCAGCAGGTGGTTTTCACCCACATTGGGTTTCCACCTTATATCTAGTGTTCTTTGGTGTGACTGCCTATTTTTCTTGTTCCTGTTCATTATTATATGGTTCTGACATACAGATTAATGGTCAACATCTGAATAATAAATTAAATTATAAATGTGGAAGGTATATGCAAGTTTCAATAGTCATATCTGCAAATGTTTGTATAAATTGAAAAGAATTTGATAATACTAATTCATCCCCCCTCTCAGTATTATTTCCAACAGGTCCCAGTCATCACACTGCGTGTTACATATTTTATTCAATGCAGTCTCTAGTATTTTATTGAATGCTTCTACTGTTGCATTAGCCTGTGGGTGGTATGGTGTACTTTTCTGGTGATAAACCTGGAACTCTTCTATGAGTGCACTGATGGGTTCATTCAAGAAATGTGTTCCCCGACCACTCATTAAGATTTTCGGGTAGCCGAATCTTGTCAACATGTTGTCGAACAAAAACTTTGTAGTTGTGATAGCCATCAGTCCTTGACCAATTGTGCTTCTGCCCATCGTCTCAGGTACTCCATCGCGGTGATGATGCAGGGTTCACCCGTCTTTCCCTGAGGTTTGGTTGGGCCCACAAAGTCAATTTCCCATTTCTCAAATGGATGCAGTGTCATTTCGATATTTAGTGACATCTTTTCCCTTCGTGATGGTTTTCCCATCTTTTGACATATGTCGCAGGCCTTACAGTGCACTTTTGAATCTTGGTGTAGGGTCGGCCACCATAACCCTGCGCAAAGAATCTTTTGTGTGGTTGCCTGTCCTACATAGTGTCCTCCTATAGCACCCCCAAGTGCTTCCATGAGGATCTGACCTCATTCAAATTTAGTTACGTATCTTCACAATATCTCATCATTGCCCTGTATTGACAGAAAAGTCCGTTGCACACACCAACAATTCCTTCTTCTGTTGGATTGAGTACTCCTTCAGTGTAGTCCCTATTGTTAGAAAATGGATTATGTCTTCGAAGTGTCCATCTGCGACGCGTATTGCAAAGGGCTGTGCATCAGGTAGTCCCTCCTCCAAATTTGTTGGTTCCTCACCGATCTCAATTCGTGACAAGTGGTCTGGTCCTGTGTTTAAGCATCCTAGCTTGACTATGACCTCAAAATCATATTCTTGAAATAGTAGGAGCCATCTGCATATGTGCCCCCCCAACACAGGCTTGTTCACCAAGTATTTCAACGCGAAATGGTTGGTATACATCTTGAAATGTCTCCAAGTAAATAGTATTGGTATTTCTGGAGCACGTACACCATTTCCAACCCCTTGCGTTCAGTGGTAGAGTAGTTCTTTTCTTCTTTGGACAATCTTTGACTCGCAAATGCAATCAGGTGATCCACACCCTCTGCGCCCTCTTATGTGAGCACGGCTCCCAACATGATACATGACGCATCAACATGTACATGAAATTCCATGTCCCATTTTGGGTAGACCAAAATTGGCGTGGAGGCTAGTTTTCCCTTTAGGACATCCAAACTCTTCATGCAATCATCATTCCAGCAATATGTCACATCTTTCTTCAATAGATTTTCCATTGGTGAGGTTATTTGGGCATAACTCTTGATAGACTTCCTATAGTAGCCAGTGTGACCCAAAGTAGAGCGTAATTGTTTGACACTGTGCGGTGCTTCCAGATTCAAAATAACAACAATCTTCATAGGGTCCACCATTAGGCCTTGTTTGCAGACCACATGGCCTAGCAGGTTGCCAAAGGGAATGAGGAAGGTGCACTTTTTAAGGTTCAACGCAATCTGGCGTCAGTGGTAAGTATCCATCATCAAATGTAAGCTTGCTACATGGTGGTTAACTAAGCCAAAGACAGTCCAATCATCCAAATAGACCTCCAAGAACTTGTGGATGTATTCTTTGGACACTACCACCACTATGCGCGAAAATATTGCTGGCACGTTCTTTAGTCCAAAGGGCATAACGGTGTACTGAAAGTAGCCCCATTCTGTTGCGAAGGTTGTTTTGCTCCTATCTTCTAGCACGATCTTGATCTGATGGTACCCTTAGAAGCCATCTATAAATGGGTAAGCTTCCTGAGTGCCAATATTTTCCAATACTTCATCTATGAATGGTGTCGAGAATGAATCGTGAACACAGGCGTCATTAAGCTTCCTGAGGTCGACGCATATTCTTATTTCACCCTTCTATTTTTTCTCTTGCACTCCCATAGGACTCACCCAATCAGATTCTTCTACTGGTTCGATAATTTTGGCTGCGAACATTTTATTTAATTCGTTGCTGATCTTTTATTTATAATTTGGGTTCAAGCAGTAAGGCCGCTACTTAACTAGCTTCACGTCTGGTTTCAGAGTGATCTTCATCATCCCTAAGTCGCCAACGATCCCTTTTAAGTCCATGATTTTGGTCAAGAGCAAGTCTTGGTATTCACAGAGTAACTTAATGACCTTATCTACCATAGCATCGTCCTAATAACCCCCAAGCATCGCATACTTCGGCTCTGCTTCTATGCCAATGGTTACCTACTTTGGTTTTAGCAATGCGATGATGTCAAGATCCTTAATTGATGGTCCTCGAACCATGCGACAGCCTTTGATTTCTTGAATATCAATATTTTGGGGGTTGTCATCATCCTCCTCCATGTGCACGTTACAACATTCTAATGTGCTGCTTAACTGGGTTGCCCATACTAGTTGCATCATTCCTAATGGCTCCTATGGTATTTTCAAGATTGTGGCCTTTACTACTTGTAGCACATCATCAACAGTATCCAACTGCCGGTCTTCAAATGTGAATGTTAACAAAAATCCCTCATGTAAGACATCCCATTTGTCCGTACCATGTCGGAGTTTTGTCTTAGTATACCAGTTCATGGGTATTACATCCAAGGTATGGTAGAATAAGTATAACCATTTAGGTTGTGGTTCTGCATCATAAACCTTGGTCCATTTTGCAAGGTGCGTGTGTGGGTCATATCATCCATCATATTTGTCTTCTAGCTATAGTTTTGGTTTCCCAAATCGTATGTGCATCATCCTTCTGCATCCGTGTCAGTCCTCAAAATTTCCTTGATGTGTATCCCACCATCATGTGAGTGTTGCACGCAGTGCCCACTTCAATGCATTGAATTGTTGCTATTTCGGTACTGCGCTTTCAAATTTTCTCAATAATTCATCCACCACTGTTAATCCATCATATGTCGGCAACTCTCTTTCCTCTATTGTCATGCAACACAGTGATCTAACCATCATGTTGCAATTTAGCGTTGTCACTTCGTGCAACCGATTCTACCATCACTCTACTTCTTTGTCTGAATCTGAAGTGCAGGAGATTTCATGCTTCCACGAGATCCTCCTATCTATAATCAGATTCACCCAATCCTAGTCTCACGTAGTTATCATGTAAATACAATCAATATCATTGTCGCTTTCATCGTTGGGCACTGGTTCAGTGTAGTGCGCTCCTTTGGTTGGGTCCAGTGGGACTACTATGCGTAGTGGCTTTTTCTAGAAGATCAATTTGCACTTCTTCAAGTTGATGACTCTATTCATATCGATGGCCCAATATATTCCTAACAGTACAGGATAGGGATTTTTTTCATCGACAATCTCTATTACTTCAAAATCCACCTGTGCGCTCATGCCTTCAATATCAACTGTTACCCCTTGCAACCTCCCCATGGGTAAAATCTTCTGTTGGTTTGCCATTTGTAATTGAATAGGGGACCATTGTAGCATGGGCCTACCCATGCATTCCCATGTTTGCTTCGGTAATGCATTCATGTCTGAACCCAAATCTAGGATTACCTGATCCATTTTATACTCACCAATATGTGCAGTCAGCCTCATCTCCCTTCCAATGCGCATTGCATGTTTCCCCAATTTTTGGACTACGCGCGGTTCCCCTAACCCTGCACACCTGGTGATAAGTTCCTGTAGTCCTTTAACCATCTTTTTGTCACACATCAATTTCATGCATGTCTGCAGAAAGGTAGTGAGCATTGAAGGATCCATTCCTGGCTCTGGTTGATCCTTACTACCTAAAGTGGAGGCCTCCATGAAGCTCTTCTTAACTTCCATGAATGTCTCCTTTGCGCATTCTAAGTCAAACTCAGGTTCCTTTGCAGGAGCCTTGCAAACCCATGTACTTTCCTCTGGCTACTTCCCTGTATCTTATCCCGTGGTTGTACCACTTCTGAGCATCATGTTTACATTCGAGTCCTCTTCGCGTGGCTCAGACCTCATCATTTGTATATTCTAAGTCGAGGGAGGCTGGAATACCCCTTTTTCGTGCATCTTTGTGATCAACGTAGGATAGTCTATTGTTTCATGATCAAACTGATAATAATACAAAAAGGATATCCTTGTCAGGTTGGTAAAGTCGCAGGCATAGTGCCCTGGTCCTCCGTAATTGTAACAAATTAACTGTCCACGGCCCCTTCTTAGTCTCATTCCACCTCATCCTTGACCTCGCCCCTGAAATCCAGTGCACACCATCCATGCATTTGTCGAGGGCTTGCATTTCGGTGTACATCCTATAGGTTGGGGTCTAATCTATCATTAGTTCGTAACTGCGACAAGTGCACTCATCGTGGCCTATCGACCTACATAAATTACAAAACAATTGCTAGGGTGTCTGTGTATATTTCTGTAGCAAATGACAATTGTCTGTTGTGTGTTTCCTCCTATCTGATAGATCGCACACCATAAAGCAGGTGCCACACTCGGCCCTACCTGCATCTTCGGCCTCAATGGCATTGGCCCCCCTCCTGCCAAGTAGTTCGCGAACATGGATAGTGATCCTTGTTATGGCCCTAGCCTTTGCATTTTATGCACCATACTTCCTCGCACGCCTCCGGCCACGGTGCCTTATCCTGCTTTAAGATTTTCATTTCTAAACATAGATTCTGTAGTTACGCATGGATTTGTTGAACTCCCAACCTAGGGTCTTGTATCGGGGTCTCATGTAATCTCATCACCATTTCCAATGCTTCGGCTTGGGTGGAAAGTTTTTGCTGTGAAAGTGTCATCCTTAAGTGTGGTGTAAGTGAGGCCAAAAACCATGCGTGATGTTGTGCATCCGTTAGCGTCATATTAGCCTCATGGATCATACTCTTCAGCCTTTGGTCCTAATCCTAGGAGGTCTTGCCTGGAAGCATCACAATCTCTTTAAACCCGATGATTGACTGTGTCTCTGATTTTGGCTTGCTAAATTCTCTATTCAACACATTATGGATCTCTGCAATTCCTATGTTCTGGTGGTCATTAGAATGCTTGATATACCACGTTAATGTGCAAACCTGCAACGCGCTCACCAATGTAGCTTTCTTAATATTGTCATCTGTGACACCTTTTGCTTCCCATACTGCTCTTACCATGAACCAGAATTGGTCTGGATCTTCATTCCCTACCCTTTTGAATAATGGTAGTTTCATTGCGAGTGCCATACTAAACCGTGGAGGTGGTGAAGGTGGTGGAGGTGGAGTGGATGGAGATGGAGGTGAGGGAGGTGAAGCGTGTGGTAGTGTGGGTGGAGGTGGTAGCTGCAGAATGCGCTGCCTTATCAAATTGACCACGCTTCTCAGAGAGACCTTAGCGAACTCCTTCTCTCTCTCTCACGACAGTGAAATTAAGGTACTATTTTCTAATTCTTTGCTACCTTTGCAGATCTTTCCGCTCTGCATAGTCCCAAACATTAATGTATTCGCATGACCCTTTTCTCACACAATATCATCTTAATCCAAGTATTCAAAGATTTAATATACTTACCTTGCGATCCTTTGAGAAAGCATCACTCTGTCTTGCTGTAACCGATGGTCGTGTCCACTGCGAACTCAGTGATAAATCCTCCTATTAGTCGGTCAAGCCAATGGTCCATAGCTCACGCTATCTTATCTTTTGAGGCTTCTAGTCTACACACTAGTTCCGGAGTCCACACTATTAGATTGTCAAGCCTACACCTTGATCCGGATTTAAACAGGAACACAACAAATTACAGAGATAACCATAAACACAAAGATGCAGCCGAAATAATACTTCATTTCATTAATGGAAAATACTGAAACATGCTTACAATCAGAAATGGAAATAACTAGCTAGGGCGATGGTAGCTTATCTCTGAGAAGAG
>APFE030259116.1:29202-73081 GCA_000404065.3 Pinus taeda
TTTCATTAATGGAAACTACTAAAATATGCTTACAATCAGAAATGGAAATAAACTAGCTAGGGCGATGGTAGCTTATCTTTGAGAAGAGATGTGATGGCTACATGACTCTGAACTGTGTTACAATGAGGCTCGAAGGCCTATTTATTGTTGAGAAACAATGACAAAAAACCCTTCACATTCCAAAACCTAACCCTAGGAGATGAAACGCCAAACTGTGGGCCCCGTTTGGGGGTAAGTTGATACATCAACTTCCCGGGGTCGTAACTTTAGCATATGATCTCCGTTTGACGCGTACAATAACTCATTAGAAAGATCTATTCGAGCACTATCATTGTTGGAATGGGCAACATCGGTCCATTCCTTGGACCCATGTTGCCCCCGGATTCCCCAAAAAACGTCGTTTAGGGCCTCAAAACGGCTCCAGAAGTTCAGGACCCGAAAAACTGCTAAAAATAGTAAGTTGCGCTACAATTAAGGAAACTGAAAATGCTGAGAAAGATAATGGTGGGGGTCTAGGTGGACTTGGCAGGTGGCCACCAATATCCACCTGGATCACACCTTCCTTGCATGTCTGCTAACTTCGTGATCCACTCATACAGCTTCGATGGAAAGGATGCAAAGAAAATCTCATGGATTTCTATATACACGTAGTGCTCCAATCACTTTTCCTCAGATACTTGTGGAATCCTTTTTTCCTGTGTCGCGAACTCATGAATATTCTTGTCCAACCACTCTTCAATTTCCTTCTTTCTTGGGTTCTAGTGGCACGTCATCAGACATCCCTTATGCAGATCCCGGTCCTGACAATCAAACCATTTGTTGGCTTAGTTGGGCCTGACCCAGGTTTGGAAGTGATTTAGCCAAGCAAATCCTGGTACTTCTGGCCCTTTCAGCAACAGTCCATGGAGCGCGGACTGTCTCACTCGAAGTAGTATGGGAGGGTGCTAGAGCCCGGTTTCCGCACCCTAGGGATGTATGATATGAGGTGATTGGTACGCAATCCAACCTTCTCGCTTGTTGCACTATGCGCACCTGCGGGTGCCCTGTGCCCTATGATACTGTCTTTGCATAGTTATAGCTTGCATAGTTATAGCCGTAGTGCGACCCATGTTATTTACCCAAGTCTTCCTTAGTTAGACTCTGTTAGATGATTACATAGATTATTTTCATATATAAAAATTCATACAAGTATTCATCAAGTGTGTGCAGTAAATAACAAAGTAAAAGTAATGTATAACATCAAAATACAGATTCAAGAATAGATGCATAGAGTAAACTTCTCTTTATTAACTTTCAATTCCAAGTAGAGACCCGACTCCATCCTGCGCACTCAGCTGCGGAGCCTCTTCCTACTACTACGACCCAGTACACTTCAACTTCCACTCTATGCTTTTGATCATGCCTTCGTTATTCTATCTATCATAGACTTAGCTATCTTTACACTTAGAGCCTCACTCTATTTATACAATCCCATGGTTCGCAGACCATGGGTAGGTTGACACAACTTTACATTAAATTACAAAACAATGCTTAGGGAGGACATCCCTATGACTCAATTGTACACTTCGCGCTCTGCACCCACACTTCACGGAGTTCTACACCATATTTGACTAAAACTTGGGCTTTGAGCCCTAAAACTTGCTGCAGGGGATCTCATGTCCAACAATATTGAAACAAGAATGTTGCAATTCCCAAGGGTGCCAACTTTAATTATCAACTGAGGTTCTGTACAAACTTAAGATTTAAATACACTATATGTGCAACATACAATGTGTCCTTCCTTTGCTGTCATGATTTAATGGAGTGCATGTAATGAAATCAAATCCTAAACTAGTTGCAGAAAGTGAAATGCTCGAAATGGAAACCTTAACCTATTGCAAGAAACAAAATACAAGGAAATAAACCTATTATAATTGCATGATATAAAGATAATGAAATAAATGTAAAACATTACATTTCGAATGGTTTATATCCATTAACCAAGTTCATTGGATGTGGCAATCAAGAAAGTCATCATTGTATTATCCAATTCATAAATTTGTTCATTAACCCAAATTGCTGAAATGTTTTGCATGGGTAAAGAGGCAAGTCCTAAGTAGTATTTAGTCTTCCCTAATCATTTATTTAGAGTCTAGGGGTATTTATTCAACCCTAATGGATCATAACCAAACTTCTTGAGTGAATCTGGGCAAGTATATACACGTTGGAAGAGTACTACAGGAAACAACAAATTTACTATAGGAAACTATAATTCACTGAATGACCAAGAAAATCAAATCCAAATTGGATTGGAAAGATTTTGTTATTTACTCTGATTTATTAGGTCTCCATCCCAAGTGGAATCACTCAAAATTACCTCTGTTAACCCATGCTAATAAATAGTAGAAAATTACTAGTCTAAAATCTATAAATTCGAGAATTAGTGAGCTAGTAAATCTATCAAATGCCTAACCTAATCAAGTGCAAATGAAATGGGGTAATTTTTGTTATGAACTAGAATTTTTTTTTATCTAATTCAAGTGGAATTATCTTGATTGAATCTCATTAGCATGCACTAAACAATAGCAAAAATTTATTGTTATTTGCCATAAGGGACTTCTAGAAATCTAGATATGGGAATAAGCGAACTAATCAGAATCCTATGGAGGAGTGATTTAGAAGCTGAACATGGCACCAATCTTCATTATTTCCATCAATACAATTACATCCCTACAATAAATGAAAGTAGAGCTACAAAAATATGAGTTATCTCCACAAGAAGACTAATAAAAATCACCCCTAGAGGAAAATTTGATGCTTAGGAATCATTCCCCATGAAAGGAGGACACTTTCCCCACCAAAATACCTTGATTAGTGGATTTGGTTCCCAATACCAGGGATCTGCATTAAATGGTAGGGAACACATTCCTATATTTTCTCAATGATTGGAGCTCCATAATATGTGCCATAATTACAAAATATCTTGTCGATTTATTATTTGATATTGATCCTCCTATAGTAGGGAGTAGGTCCCTAGATTATCGCCTCCTCCAAATTTCCATAACCTACCCAATATTCTCACAATATTCCACAAAAATAAATAATATTAGGCACAAATATGAAATTATCCATAAACCTTCTTAATGAACATATTAAAGTTAAAAATACAGTATCTAATGCAAAAAGAGAGGTTTAATGTGTTGAAGGATGGTCAGATGGACCTTAATTTATGTCTAATTTATAGGCATGGGCCTTAATTTATGTCTAATTTATAGGCCCATCATAAACCATGATGAAAGAGTTTCTCGTCCTCTAAGCAACTTAGTGACATCATTGTGCCTCATTCATGGCCCTAGTGGCCTCTCTCTTGTGCATTCCTCAGTCCTCTCTCTTAATAATTTTATCTGTAAGTTCTAAAAGGACAAGCACACATATGTAGTTGTTCTTTTCCTGATTGTTTAATAATATTTTAAGCAAAAACATAACTTTCCTCTTTGCAAGTGAACTCTTCTAGCTTGTAGATCCATTTCATTCTTATCCTCTCCCTTGAAACCTTCATTCCATTTTCACTCATTTTTCCAAAACTGTTTGTGCATAGAAAAAATCACAGTTTTATTTGATACCATTAACCTACCTTCTTTCTCTTATTCATTATGGGTTCTTGAATATTTTTCAGTTTGGCAAGTCTTCCACATCCTTTTCCAACCTTCTTCTACCTTTTACCACCATTTGGACACCTCTGAAACCTTTAAAATGCCTTTACATGAGAACTAGGACATCCTATAGTAATTCTTGTACAAACTACGGGAAACCTTGTAGTAGTCCCTGTAGTACTACAAGAAACTTTTTTTAAACTGGTTTTGAGCAAAAATGATAGTTTGAGCCTAGGGTAGGCCCTCAAATTGACTTTCATGCCTTTCTCCCCTTTATATAACATCTTGTTAAGTTATGGTATGTTCTATGCTTATAACAGTTTACTTCGTTTTCTTATTATATTCCACAGATTAGCAATCACATGTACATAAAGTAATGTGCAGATAGAACATTAAATGATCGATAGAAAACAAGCCAAGACAAGAGACACAAGATGTGGCGGCTAGCCAGGGAAAAACCCCACAATGTGTGGGGAAACCCTTTGATCAAATCTTATTTTATCTTCAATAATTTAGCAGAGAGAAATAGTACAATAAATCTGATTCATATTAGCATTAGCAAACCCTAGATCAGCAGCATCAGCATTAGCGGCTTCATTATCAAACTAGGGCAGATGATATCTCACAAACCAACCGTCGGATTGACTTCATTCCACCACCAAAAGTTGTGGCTTCTAGAGGAGGTTTAGATGAACATACAACACAGTTCAGATGAGGAGATATTCTAGGCCACGTAGGTCAATCTTTACTTCTGTAGTTGCAACTTCAGTTTCAGCAGTTTCTGGCTTCAAACTAGGGCAATTGATATCTTGCAAACCGTTTGTCGAATGACTTCATTCCACCACCAAAAGTTGCAGCCTTCAAAGGAGGTTCAGATGAACCTATAGTACAGTTCCAAAGAGGAAATATTCTAGGCCACACAAGTCAATCTTTGGATCTGCAGTTGCAGCTTCAGGTTCAACAACTTCCAGCTTCACATGTGTGAGAGAGAGACCCATTTCTGCGCAGTAGAGAAGAGACTCATTTCTGCGCAGTAGAGAGAGAGAGATGTGATGAGAAGAGTGAGTGCAAATGAGGAAAATTCCTCTTATATTTATACACAGCATTGGTGTTTGAATAGATGCGACTGTTGGGCTTCTGAGCCTACATGAGTTCTAGGTCAGCTTGATAATAATTCCATAATCAAAATAAATTCATATCTCCATGAATACTTTTCAGAATTGGATGATCTTTATATCAATCCTACACCTCTCGACAAGAGGAATCTAATAAAAATATTATCATCCATGAATAAGATGACCCACATGAAGTTTTTACCTGGTTGCCAATTTTAACACTCCCTCTCAACCAGGGAGAACTTCATCTGTAATATGTCTATCGGTCGTTACTATTCATCCATCAAATGCACTGCCCTTACAGCCTAACCCTTGCCCTACTCTGCTCTATTATGCCTGGTCTGCTTTGTCTTGTTCTGCCATGTACTGATCGATACTGTTTTTCTTTGTTCTGCTCTGCTCTTGCATTGTTCTATTCTGCTTTGCTTTTGTCTGAATTATGAAGAAGAAGAAATGATCGAGGATGTATCATACTGACTCAAAGTCAGTCTCAGAGTATGTACCACTGGTCCCAGACTAGTCTCAGCCGACCCGAAGTCAACTTCATAGTAAGTACCACTCCTACCACTGGTCTCAGATCAATATCGCAGTCTCATAGAGTGTACCATTGGTCCTGGACCAGTCTCAACTGACCCGAAGTCAGCATCATAGTATGTACCACTCTCACTGGTCCCAGACCAGTACTGCACTGACACAAAGTTAGTCTCGGAGTATGTACCACTGGTCCCAGACGAGTCTCAACTAACCCGAAGTCAGCGTCATAGTATGGTGCAACTCCCACCACTGGTCCTAGACCAGTACTGCACTGACATGAAGTCAATCGCGGAGTATGTACTACTGGTCCCAGACTAGTCTCAACTGACCCGAAGTCAGTGTCATAGTATGGTACAACTCCTACCACTGGTCCCAGACTAGTATCATTGATCCCAGATCAATGGAGGTCATCTTAGCGTAGGGAATACAGTAGATACAACGATGTATCCATCGGTACAACTATGGTCCCTAACTTCATTTCCCTACTCATTGATCATACGGGAGGTACTTCCCATGAGTCCTAGACTACATGGGTAGGATGCCTCGACAGGAGAACTAATCAATCCTGTCCTCACAGGAGAACACATCAATCCTGCTACAATCGCCATGGAGAACACATCAATCCAGGATGTCATGGAGAACACATCAATCCAGGCCTCACACGAGAAAACATCAATCCTGCTACAATCACCATGGAGAACACATCAATCCAGGCCTCATAGGAGAACTAATCATCCTGCTACACAGGAGAGAGAATCATCCTGTTCCACAAGAGAGCGAATCATCTTGTTCCACAAGAGAGAAAATCATCTTGTTCCAGTGTGCGCCACCAGGGGAGGGTGAGTCACCCTGTGGTCGTATGTTGTTCCAGTAAGAATCACAAGCCCGCAGAGCTCCCAGAGCTTAATGTATGCATCATGCAAGACCCTTGTACAAGGGTTTTTTGATGACTCCAAGTCGTTTTGGAAAATCACAGATTAGATCTTTCCTTGAGGCTTTGACAAGGTGTATTGACCTGTACATCATCTTAATGTGATGGAGCCTCCTTGCTCATCAACTTCCCATATCCCAGATGATGTCTATCTGCTATAGAAATCGATGAATACGGGATTCCTCAATAATCAAATCCCACCTCTGGTTGTTACAGAGAATCACAGTGGTATCCAATGTAAATCCAAACAGCTCACTAAAGAGCTTTCACAACTAGACTGCCTCACAGGAGGCCATGCTAGCAGTAATATACTCTGCTTCGGCAGTGCTCAAAGCCATCGACTTCTGCTTCTTGCTCATCCAGGATATCAAAGCAGATCCCAAGGTGAAACAGCACTTGGAAGTGCTCTTACGGTCCACCACACTGCTTGCCCAATTGGCATCAGTATATCCAAGTAGCCTCACATCTTCAGCAGTGTATCTCAATCCATGAGAGATTGTGTCCTAAAGACATTGCAGAATATTCCTGGCACCAATCTAGTGAGGCTCAACCAAATATGAGCTCAAAATGCTAACTGCAAAACATATGTTCAGACGGAGGTTCATCAACAACATCAATGCAAATGAGTTTATGAAACTCAGAGGCATTTCCCAAATCTGGTCCGACATCACTACCATATAACTTCTAAAATTTAAGATCCTCGAGGTAGTCACAAGCTTGTCGTCCACCATATCAAATCTTTTCAGAATCTTGACCACATATTTTCCTTGAGAGATGAAAATTTCCCTTGGCTTCTGCCACACTTCAAGTCCTAGGAAATAGTGCATCAGTCCTAGGTCCTTCATTTCAAATTCAGAAGCCAACTCCCTCTTACATTTTTGAATGAGAGGACCTGTACCTGTTAGAAAGAGGTCATCCACATACAACACCAGTATGAGAGGCTTGTCATCTTCAACCTTAAAGTAAAGGTTAGGATCAACTTCACTCCTAGTGAATCCCAACTTCATCAAGTAGCTGTCGATCCTCTCATACCATGCTTGGGGTGCTTGCTTCAGCCCATAGAGAGACTTCTTCAACCTGCATAAATGAGATTTTCGATCATAAATTTCAAATCCTTCAAGTTCCTCCACGTAGACCTCTTCCTTGATCGAGCCATGTAAGAACGCAATCTTGACATCCATTTGATGTAGGTTCCATCCTTGTGAAGCAGGAAGGGCTATGATCGAGCAGATGGTCGTATATCTGGAAACAGGTGCAAATATCGCATCATAGTCTATACCTTCCTTCTGGGAGAAACCATGAGCAACAAAACGATCCTTATAATTTTCCGTACTTCCATCTGCTGCATGCTTTATCTTGTAAAGCCATTTTGAAGTAACAATTGTCTTGTCCTAGGGTCTGGGAACTACGTCCTAGACATCATTCTTCATGATAGACTCATATTCTTTGGTCATAGCATCCTTCCATACTTGATGCTTGATGGCATCTGAGAATGATGAAGGCTTATTTTGTATGATTTTGCTAATGATGGTGAGGTATCCCTGATACCTATTAGGTTTCTTACTTTTGAAAAAGGTTTCTCGGGGTGCAGCATGTCCTTTAGCATCATCAAGTAGCCCCCTAAGCCATGAAGGCCTCTTCCTAGAAGAGGAAGGTTCATGTGGAGGAGGATCAATCAGATCCATGGGTTCCTCTACATCAAGCATTCATTCATCATCCTTTTCTTTTGGTTCCCTGGTGTCGGCTTCTTGAGAGCTCCTCAAAGTCATAAGATTGTTCACCTTGCCAAGAGCCATATCTTTGTCAAAGGTGACATCATGACTAATTACGACTTCCCTTTGACCCGCTACATAGATTCTATAGCCTTTAATATTTTCACCATAGCCCACGAAAATTCCCTTTTTTCCAGATGCACCCAATTTATTTCTTTTCTCTTTCGGCACATGAAAATATGCAGGGCTTCCAAAAATTCTAAAATGAGAAACATCAGGTTTCTTACCAATGAACTTTTGTTTAGGAGTCTTGGAACCCAATGCTTGATGAGGGCATCGATTTTGTACATATATGGCAGTGTTTGTAATTTCAACCCATAGAAACTTCGGAAGTCTTTAATCATGTAGCATGGCCCAGATAGCTTCCACAATAGTGCGGTTCTTCCTTCCCACCACACCATTCTGCTCAGGAGTATGTGGTGTAGTAGTCTCCCTCTTAATTCCAGCCTCAGATATGCCTAAGTGAACCAACTGTAATATATCGGAGGTCTTGCTTTGGCTTGAGGGGAACAGTCCCCTTTTGGGCTTTACGTTGGGTAGAGCTTTGTAATGAAGGTGGGCAAACCTCTGATGCCAAAGTTCAGACTGAAGAGTTGTGTCACAAGACATGACACCTAGTGGACTTCCATTGACCTGATATAATGAATCAACAGTAAACCCAAGAGTAAAGGCATCTTTAACATTATTTTTCCATATACATACCTTGCCATTCCTGAAGGTTACCTTGTAGCCTTTGTCTTCCATTGCTGAGATGGACACTAGGTTCTTTTCTAGGTCAGGTGCATTTAATACATCCTGGACATTATAGCCTTCTTGAATGGTTGTCCTCTTCCTTGATCCCCAGCTCTCCTCTTATCTTTGTTGTTGAATTTCTCATTCCTTTGATTTGGCATCAGAGGGATTTTGATCATTGTCCCGATGTGAGTCCTTTCTATCAGGGCACTTCGTTGCATGGTGACCTGCTTTATCATAGATGTAACATCATCCTTTTCTTCCACCCTTAGGTCCAGCCTTTCCTTTTGATTTAGTCCCGAAATCATTTCTTTTATTAGCATGAGAAGAAAAGGTAGCAGGAGGACCTTTAGGCATGGGCATTTCTTGCACTTCTTCCCTTGTTTCTTCTTGAATGCATCTAGCCATTAATTCCTTGAAACCAGGAATTACAATATAGTTAAGAAGAGTAGTCCTGAATACGTACCATTCAGATGGTAATCCAATCTATCGTATATTTCCTTGGAGGTGTCCAGTTCAGAGATGTAGGCCACCAAGTGCTTTTCGATAGAGTCCTGGATGATCTTCGTTGTTTTGACTTCTCCATTTTTCCATTTGTTCCAGGCAGCAGCGGATGCATTTGATGGAGGCTCAACAATATTGCCTCTCACATGATCCAACACTCCTTGATTCTCGAGGGTTAGATTGATAGACATCTTCCATCTATGATAGTTAGCTTTCTCACGGAGTTTGTCCTCGACAGAAAGAGTGTTGAGGACCCCATAGTTCTTTTAGGATAGCCTTGCCAATCTTCTCTTCGATGATTGCTCTTGCTCTTACTCGGGCTTTGTCTTCACCTCAACTCTGATACCATGTTAAGTTATGGTATGTTCTATGCTTATAACAGTTTACTTATTTTTCTTATTATATTCCATATATTAGCAATCACATGTACATAAAGTAAAGTGCAGATAGAACATTAAACGATCGATAGAAAACAAGCCAAGACAAGAGACACAAGATGTGGTGGCTAGCAGGGAAAAACCCCACAATGTGTGGGGAAACCATTTGATCAAATCTTCTTTTATATTCAATAATTTAGCAGAGAGAAATAGTACAATAAATCTGATTCATATCAGCAGTAGCAAACCCTAGATTAGCAGCATCAGCATTAGCGGCTTCATTATCAAACTAGGGTAGACGATATCTCACAAACCAACCGTCGGATTGACTTCATTCCACCACCAAAAGTTGCAGCTTCCACAGGAGGTTCAGATGAACCTACATCACAGTTCAGATGAGGAGATCTTCTAGGCCATGTAGTTCAATCTTTACTTTTGTAGTTGCAGCTTCAGTTTCAGCAGTTTCCGGCTTCAAACTAGGGCAATCGATATCTTGCAAACTTTTCGTTGGATTGACTTCATTCCACCACCAAAAGTTGCGTCTTTTAGAGGAGGTTCAGATGAACCTATAGTGTAGTTCCAAAGAGGATATTTTCTAGGCCACGCAGGTCAATATTTGGATCTTCAGTTGCAACTTCAGGTTCAACAGCTTCTGGCTTCACATGTGTGAGAGAGAGACCCATTTCTACGCAGTAGAGAAGAGACTCATTTTTGCACAGTAGAGAGAGAGATGTGATGAGAAGAGTGAGTGCAAATGAGGAAAAATCCTCTTATATTTATACACAACATTGGTGTTTGAATAGATGTGACTGTTGGACTTCTGAGCCTACATGAGTTGTAGGTCGGCTTGATAATAATTTCATAATCAAAATAAATTCATATATCCATGAATACTTATCGGAATTGGATTATCTTTATATCAATCCTACACCTCTCAATCAAAGGAATCTAATAAAAATATTAGCAGCCATGAATAAGATGACCCACATGAAGTTTTTCCCTAGTTTCCAATTTTAACACATCTCTTAGGCCTTGGAAAAAATCCAGAAAGAGATTAGAGAGCTCTTATAAAGCCTCTTTCATCACTACAATTTGAGTTCTATTTTGATTGTGAATGCCTTCTTTCCTTTTTTTGCCTTGTTCTTCTCTTTTGTGGCCTAGATGATTAGCTAATGGCCATGGTGTTCTAATTTTTATTATATTTCTCTTAGGAACTACCATTTTGGGTTTTAGCACAATTTTTTCCTTTCTTCCTTCTTGTAGCAGCATTCTATCTTCTTGTAGTAGTCATTCCTCCTCTTTTAAGCTCTTCTAACTATATGGGAGTGATGAAAAATGATGTAGAGGGTTTGGAGGATGATTCTAGAACTTAGAGGGAGTAGTGCAGGTTCGTGAAAATGGAGAGTATGTGCTCTTTGTGTTTTCTCAAGAAATTTTCAAGGTGAGACAAAGTGTAGGGTTTGTTCTTGAAATGTTTTAATTTTTTTCTTATGAAACAGGATGGATGAATGAAGGATAGATAGTGGATATGAAGTGGATGGAGTGCTTGGAGCACTGTGGTGACTTGGCCTTTGCAGAAATTTCTTTTTTTAACTGTTGTCACCATTCCTCGAAATCACCACCCTTTCTAATTTGGCTTTTCCACGTTGCATAAGTGAAGGAGTGAGCTGAAATTAACCAGTTGAAGGTGACCAAGACTGCTGACCCATCCTTAGTTTATAAAACCTCATATCTCATGCATTGACAACAAATTTCTACCTATAATATGCTCAAGAAAAGAGGTCAAGAATATTTTATACCTGTACCTACCTTATGGTTGTTGGAGAGGCATGCGTGCTTCTACTGAGTTGATGATCGATCCATGGTCCTCTATAGGTGATAATTTCCTTCTTTTTCTTCTACATAGTTTTTCATAGCTTGTTGATTCTAAACCTTTGTCTTCTAGTTACCATGAGAAAGCTATCTTATTCAAATCTAACATTCTTGGAGTGTTGGGCTTGGCCATGGGTGATGTTCACCTTCCCTATACCTTATTCCACCATTAGACACATTTCCCACACTTTATTTCACCTTCTATACCTTCCTATATCTTTTAGGTTGTTTCTTGTAGTAAACTAGGACTCCTGTAGTACTACAGGAAATAACAGATTTGCCTTGCTTTGTCCATATCTCCCAAATGGTAGAAAGTATTGACCTAAAAATTTCTAAGCATGTTTCCATCATCCTTATGCACCTCCCCATAAAACAATTTTGGCCAATGGATGCACGAATCTTGAGAAAAATTTAAAATGGTTGAAGTTGATGGAGGCCAATTTCTTTGAAATTGTGTATTGGAATTTGTTGAACTTGTTTGGGCATGTTACCCTCATCCATATTCATCTCCCCATGAAACAAATTTTTAAATGGATGCATGAATATTGAGAAAATTCAAAATGGATGTAGGTGATGGAGGGTGATTTCTAAAAAAATGCGCACTGGAATTTGCTGAAATCACTTGACCATGTTACCATCATCCATATGCATCTCCACCTGAAACAACTTGGCAAATGGTTGAATGGTTTTCAAGATATGACAAAAATAAATTTATGCTCTATGTATTTCTGTTTCTTGTAGTAAAACAGAGAATTCCTATAGTATTTTAGGGCAACAAGGAAAATGAATGGGAAAAGCTTGGGGATGATGGGTGGATGGTGGAAATATATGAGGGTGATGGATTGGCATGGCCTTGGCTCTTCTGGAGCATCTATGCAAAGGAGGAGAAAGTCCAAGTTTGACTTCCTTTGACTAGAATTTTGACCAATTTTTCTTTTTTTGGTCCCAAATTGTTTTTTTTGTTTGTAGATGTTGGAGAGCACCTACATTCATCAAAGAGATACATGGAGAAAATATTTTATATTTTTTTTCCTTGTTTTCCTTCTAGGCCTACTAGTTGCCTCAATGAGGTTTACAACTAGTAGGTCTGCCTAGGTGCCTCAAAGGAGGTTTTCACCTAGGATCTTTTTTTTTTCTATTTTTTCCAATCCATTGACCACCTCATGGAGCTTTTCAATCAATGAGCCAATTTCAGGCGCCTCAAAGGAAGTTTTCACTTGAGATTTTTATTTTTCTCTAACTTATATTTTTTTGTTTCTTTTCCTATCCTACTCTACTTGAAAAAATGAAATGATTTTCAAGTGTAGGAATGCTTCCAATGGACCCATATTCAAATCAATATGACAGATAAACTGATGTGTGGGCCTGCAATTTATGATTTTACATGTACCTGAATCTCAAAGACCAAATTCTTTGACTTTGAAAATATCAAGCACAGTTGAAGAAGAGAGTGAGGCTCCATCTTGTTGATTTTCTGGAACCAAACCTCAATATGACTTTGATTCCCTTAGTTTTCTTGCTTATCTGAATCATTATTCATGTATTCTTTTATCATGACCTTCAAATATTCCTCTTTTTGTTGATTGTTCTCTTGAATACATGGAGGATTTGATTGTAACCATGAGGGAGTTTTCTAAGTCTCCGATTTTGATGTGTTCTCTTCATCAAGTGCAGCCCATGATTCTTTGGTCTTCTCATTTGAATATTCTTTTTCTACATGTTGTCCTTCAATGATATCAAGAGAATCTCTTTTCCTTGATACTCTTCCTGAGCTAAGATGAATACCATTTAGATCAAGAGGAGATGTTTGGAAGTGTCATGCCTCAACATTGTAAGTGGGCTGAGCTACTTCATTATGTGGGTTTGGAAATGGTGGTACAGGTATTTGAGTGGGAGTGGTTATTTGAGATGGATGTGGTTGTGGTGGAGGTGCATGGTAGGTATAACATGGAGTTGGGTATGGAGGATATTGAGGAAAATATTAAGGATATTGTGGATGGATCCCATAAGTTCCTTGCCAACCTTGTTGCCAAGGTTGGTTTTGGGGTTGAGATGGCCAAGGTTTCCAAGTAAAGGGTGTGTTACAATTACTTTGAGATGGATGTGCATTAACTTGAAATTATGATTTAGGTTCTTGCATCATATCAGGTTGAATAAGCTGCCATGGTCCTCTTGGAGCTACATAACATGGTTGCATTGGCAATTGACTTGCTCCATTGTCCTCTTGGTAAACCTACTTCAACCTTGGTAATGAGGGGAAATATTTAACATCATGTGATTCTGCATGGACAACACAAATATCAACATCTTCGTTTTGCTCATTTTGTATTCTTAACATTTGTATTTGTTCATTTAGATTGCTAAGAATGTATGTTTTAAAGTTATCAAGAAAATTTCCAAGTTTAGCTTGACTTGCCGATCTTGAAGTTGATTGAATTACTCTTGCCCTTCCTCTTGATATATGTTTGCATGCTTCACAAATTTCTTCAAATGATAATTATTATACATCACCTCTACTCATGAGATCAAGGACATCAACTCACTCATCCCTAATTGTTCTAAGTAATAGGGTTTTTAGTGTGTTGGATCCTAAACGATGTAATTTTTCCCTCTTAACATTATACATGAACCTCTCTACTAGATCGTCTAGACTCTCATCTTCTTTTTTATTTATTCTAAATATTTCTGCTTTAAGATCACAATCTTTATATTCTTCTAGAAATATCTTTTGCATATCATTCCATGATCTTATTTAATTAATACCTAAACTCATGAACCATTTAAGAGATATATCCTTCAATGTCACCGGAAATAATCTCAAATTGTCAGTGTTTAATAAGTAACCATAAGATCTATAAAGGACTTCAAATTCAAAGAGAAAGGTTTCCATGTCCTCTAACCTTGTACCATGAAATTTTGGAAGAAAATATGGAGGGATGTTCTTCATGTGCACATTACCAGCAGTATGTTGAATAGGAAATCCAAGAGGATCTTCCTCATTGTCATCATCTCCATCCATTTATTCTATATTATTTTCCATCTCTTCTTATTCTACATGCAAAATTGGATGGTGATGTGGCTCTTACTGCACAATGTGATCAAATGGGGGGGTAGGTTGGTGTTGGAGATTTTTTGTTTTTGTTTTTATGATCAAATGAAAACACTAATGCAATTCACTTTTCTGTTTTTGAAATGAAATATGCCTAATACTTTTTTTTTTTTTTTTTTTTTTTTTTTTTTTTTTTTTTTTTTTTTTTCAGAAAGTAAAAAGAAATGAATCAACTAGGGAAGAAAACAATGCATACTTTGACACCTCCCCGGCAACGGCGCTAAAACGTGATGAGCCTCGATATTGCAACAAGAATGTTGCAACTACGAAGGCTGCCAAATTTAATTATCAACCTGGGGTTCAAACAAAATTAAGAAGTATCAACACTAATGGAGCACATGTAATGAAATCAAATCCTAAACTAATTGTAGAAAATGAAATGCTTGAAATGGAAACCTTAACCTATTGCAAGAAATGAAATACAAGGAAAGAAACATATTCTAATTTCATAAAGTAAAGATCATGAAATAAATTTCAACCATTAGATTTCAATGGCTTTATATCCATTAATAGAGTTCATTGGCTGTGGAAATCAAGAAAATCATCATTGTATTATCCAATTCATAAATTTTTCCATTAACCAAAATTGCTGAAATGTTTTGAATTGGTAAAGAGGAAAGTCCTAAGTGGTATTTAGTCTTCCCTAATCATTGATTTATAGCCCAGGGGTCTTTATTCAACCCTAAGGGATCATAACCAAGCTTCTTGAGTGAACCTGGGCAAGTGTATACACACTTGAAGAGTACTACAAGAAAAAACAGATTTACTATAAGACACTATAATTCACCAAATATAAAAAAATCAAATCCAAATTGGATGGGACAATTTTTTTTAATGACTAGGATGTCTTGGGTCTCCATCCCAAGTGGAATCACTCAAAAATACCTCTGTTAACACATGCTAAAAAATAGTAGAAAAATACTAGTCTAAAATCTAGAAATTCGAGAATTAGTGAACTAGTAAATGTATCAAATGCCTAACCTAATCAACTGCAAATGAAATGGGGTAATTTTTTTATTAACTAGATTTTTTTGTGATATAATTATGGTGGAATCAAATCGATTGAAACTCGTTATCTTGCTCTAAAAAATAGCAGAAATTTACTGTTATTTGCTACAAGGGACTTCCAGAAATCTAGATTTGGGAATAAGTGAACTAATCCAAGTAGCTCAATGATTACATGACCTTCCAAATTTTTTCCAACGATTAAATTTTGCTTGGGAGCCTGCAAAATAACTTACTTTAACCATTTAACCCAATCCTACAACAAGAAATCATTAATAGTAAATGCAAAAATAGAAAGAAAGACAAGAACAAGAGTTGCATGTGAATAAGAAGTGAAAAGAAGAAAAGTAGATTATACAAAAGGGCTCTGAGGCTCCTGGGATGGCCAAGCTCAAGGGAAATCAGAGTCCTCTGAAGGATACCAACATTTAGAAGTTGAACATGGCACCAATATTCATTATTTACATCAATACCATTACATCCCCACAAGAAATTAAAGTGGATCTACAAAAATATGAGTCCTCTCCACAAGAAGACTAATAAAAATCACCCCTAGAGGAAAATTAGACTTGGTACTTATAAAAAAATGATTAGGAATCATTCCCCATGAAAGTAGGAAACTTTCCCCACCGAAATCCCCTGATTAGTGGATCTGGTTCCCAATACTAGGAACCTGCATTAAATGGTAGGGAACACATTCCTAGATTTTCTTAATCATTGGAGCTCCAGAATATGTGCCATAATTGATCCATAATATCTTATTGATTTAAAATTTAATATTGATCCTCCTGTAGTAGGGAGAAGTTCACTACATTATCTCGTCCTCCATATCTCCATAATCTGCCCAATATTCTTACATTATACCACAAAAATAAATAATATTAGGCACAAATAAGAAATTATCCATAAACGTTCCTAATGAACATATTAAAGTTAAAAATAAATTATCTAATGCAAAAAGAGAGGTTTAATGTGCCGAAAGATGGTCATATGGGCCTTAATTTATGTCTAATTTAGAGGCCCGTCACACATCTTCCAACACTTGCAACTGAGTTCTCTAAAATGTCTTTGTTTTCTTTCCCATGATGTGTGACTCGGTAGAATTTGTACAGCGTGAAGCTTGGAATATGTAGAAGAAATGACAAGATTACTCAAAGAATTTTAGAATTAAGAAAAAAACATTCAACAAAATTCATTCCATTGTCTAAATGCCATAAACGTTAAAATTCTTGTATTAACATGCAAATCAACATTCACTTTATATGTGGGTTATTACATTAAAACCTAAAATGAATTGGTTTTCCCGCAAAAGTTCTTATTGTTAATCTAGGGGACTAAATCTTAATTATTTCATCTAACATTAATTACCTTAAGTACTATTAATGTACATAACTGAGCTTTTTTGAACAATGTATGTGCATTACTTTTGTTTCGAGCACAAAAAGTTATGAAACAAATCTATCAATAATAGTGAACTTTAACATTTCCATTTGCCTTTAAAAATATGATAATTTGGCACTTTTCGACCATGGATAATGACATGTATGCCATGATTATCTGTTTTCCCCGTGGTAGGCACACGTGGGAGGTAGAAAATCTGTTTTGAGATGTTAATGTGGTGAAAAAAGGGTTGGAACATGGTAGTCCTGTGGTGTGACACATGGAAATGCATGCCAGGTGGTACCAACATGGAGTAAAATAGCCATGTCATTGTGGGATTCTATTCCCCAACATTGTTTTATAGTTATGTCCTTTATAAAGCAAGCATGAATGATGGGAGGCATGACTTAACATAAGCAACGAGACAAAACTTTTAATGCCACTAGGTGGAAAAAATTATCATCCCGTTGTGCCTATAATGGAGGGTGAGATGAGAATATTGTATGGAATTTAATAGGAAAACTAATGTCACGCCATGGAGGATTTCTATGGATCGTTCTACGAAATCTTGGCATGGTGGATAGAGCGTTGGGATGGGAATATGTGTGATATTTAATAAGAATCATTCCCATCATATTGTGAAGAGGTCATTTACATTTCATTTATAGTGATAAGTGCTATGGATATAAGGTGTTAGATTTAAGCCTTGGCGAATAGGAAAATGTGTGTTATTTGATGGCGTGCTCAAGACTTGGGTATTTTTGCATTTTGTAATGTTTTTGATATACAAAAGGGGAGTGAAATACATGAGGCATACAATAAGAGAAAGGTTTATATACAAAAAGAAAAGGATAAAGAAATAAGAAAAAGGTTTGAAGTAAGGGGTAATAACATGCAAAAGGAAATTAAAGCTAAAGTGAGAAAATTTAAATGGTCCTTATATTTATTATGAACTATATATAAAATAGGGGGTTGTTTTACTTCTCACAAAACTCCATAAGAAACCAAAAAAACACACAACATGAACTTCATCAGGCATGCAATTGTCTTCATCAGGCCTTCTCCTTAGAACGTAGGATATGTATCTCGCTCCCCTCTACTAGTCATTAGTTCATTTCCACATAGATTTACATACATCCATAACTCACACAATTGTGTTTATATACATGGGGTTCTATGAGAAAGGGTTGTTACAAATCCCACCCCCATAAAGGAATACCATCCTCGGTGTTCTATAAACATAAAACAAAATTAACCATTGAGCATTATAATTACAACTTTTACATTTATTTATATAATAAACAAAAATGGGTAATATACACTCATTCATTCTATAATTTCCCATGTGACTTCATTTTTTCCAAAGTGCTTCTATTGCACCTTTACCTACTCTATTACTCGATTCCTACACATGATCTATCTCTGGTCTAGGATGAATAATAGTTATGGTTGGAGCTCTCCCTTGGGTTCCACATGTATCACAGACCAATCATAAACATGATTAGTATCATGTACATACTTCTTTAGTGAAGAGATATTAAAAGCATCATGTTCTTTCACTATGGGTGGTAAGGACAATTTGTAAGCCAGTAGCCCCACTCTTTCCAAAATTTGAAAGGGTAAACAAAATATGTGTCAATTTAGCACAAGACCCCCTTTTAGTGTGGTCTTCCTTGGTATGGTGTATAGATACACATGATCTCACACTTGAAATTCCTTTTTCATTCTCCATTGATCCATATACCTATTTTTCCTATCCCAAGACACCTTTAACTTCTTCCTGTTATGGAGCACTTCCTACTCCATTTCATTTAACATGCTTGGCTCAAGGACCACTCTATTCATTGGCTCATTCCAGCTAATAGGAGTGTTACATTTTCTATCATAGAAAGTCTCAAAAGGGATCACTTTCCTTAACTATTGGTACTTGTTGTTGTAGGAAAATTTGACTAGTGATAGGAATTATTCCCACCTGATTGATGCATAGAATATGTCATCAACATGTCCTCTAAAACTCTATTCACTCTTTTTATTCAGTTTGAGGATGATATGTCATACTAAAATCAAGTTGGGTTCCAAACCCAATAAACAATGCCTTTTAAAACATGGAACTAAAGTTGGCACCACGATATGTAATTATCTTCTTGGGTATGTCATGCAATATGAATGTTTAATCCCTAAGAATATGGACAATGACAATTTCCTTGTAATTGGACTTGAAAACTATGAAATGAGCTTCTTTACACAATTTATCCACTTCCATCATAGTGGAATCATGCTACATGGATGTATTTGGAAATATTGTGTTGAAGTCCTATGACTTCCCACTCCCACTCATGAATGGAAATTCCCTATAGTAATCCCGCTAGGTCTTACAGTCCATTTTGACTTGTTGACATTCTAGGCACTTGGAAATGTACTCAACAACTTCCCTTTCATATCCATCCAATAAAATAGTTTCTTTATGTTGCTTATCATTTTCTGATCACTAGCATGACTTGAGTAAGGTATTTTTTGAAACGCATAGAAGATGAGCTTCTTCAAGTCACCCATACAAGGTATATACCACCTACCCTTGAATTAAAAATTTCATCATCCGTGAATGTGTAGTTCTTACTCAATGTCCCTTCTAGCTCTCATTGCAATTGATCATTCAAATATTGTAAGTTCTTGTCTTATATCAATTCTTCCTTCATATTTTATTTGATATTAAATTTATAAATTCTGATGGCTACCATGTGAGCCACTTATATACTTCTACTAAGTTCATATACTATTGTTTTTTCCTTACTTTTGATGTGATTTATCTCAAATTCAAACTCACTAATCAACGTTAACCATTTGGATTGTCTAGCATTTAACTTGGGTTGGTAAAACAAGTATCTCATCCCTCCATAGTCTAATGTTAGCACAAACTTCCTTCCAAGAAATTAGTGCCCCCACATTCCCAATTCTTTCACTATCACTACAAGCTCCAAGTCATGAGGGACATAGTTCTTCTCATGCTCATTTAATTTTCTGGACTCATAAAAGACCACATGTCCTTCCTACATTAGGACTCCACCTATTTTTTCCTTACAAGAAAATGTGTAGACCAAAAATCCCTTTTCTGGGTATTTTATTCACAAGATAGAGGCACATGTGAGAAATTACGCAAGTCATTCAAAACTAGTTACACACCCTAGTGTCCATTAGAATTTGACTCCTTTCCTCTGCAAGGTTTTTATTGGATGCCAAATGTTTGAAAAGTCTTGAATGACTCGCTTGTGATATCCAACCAATCGCATGAAATATCTCAATTTGGTGGCATTTCTAGGAGTGGGCCACTGCATGATGGCCTTAATATTTTCGAGGTCAATAACTCCTCCTTCTCTTGAAATGACATGTCCCAAGTACTGGAGTTGTGAATAGAGGAAATCACATTTGTTTAGTTTGCAATAGAGCTTCTTCTCTTTTAACAACTATAATATTTATTTCGAATGTTCTTCATGTTCTTCTCTAGTTTTCGATTAGACTAGGATGTCATCCATGAAAAATGATATGAACTTGTCTAAATATGGGCTAAGGACATTTTTCATCAAACACACAAATGTGGTTTGGGCATTAGTAAGCCCAACTGGCACCACTACAAACACGTAGTGTCCATATGTTTTCATCAAGGGTACTTTAAGGATGTATTCATCAATAATTTGGACTTGATGATAACGAGATCTCCGGTCTATTTTTTAGAACATTGTAGACCCTCGTAGCTGATCAAACGAGTCACCAACTCTAGATAGCGAGTACTTGTTCTTCATTCTTGCTTTATTTATTTGTCGATAGTTAATGCACAACCACATCGTGCCATAAATTTTCCTTAAAAATAGCATTGGGGCTCTCGAAGATGACACAATAAGCATAATGTATCCTTGGTCCACTATTTCCTTGAACTAAAATTTTAGCTTCATTAAGTTTGGGACGCTAATACAATATGGGGTTTTCGAGATTGGTACTGATCCAAGAAGCAATTTGATGGAGAAATCAATTTCTCTCATCAATGGGAATCTTAGTATTTGCTTTGGAAAAATATCATTGAATTTCTTTAAGATCTAGTGAGCTTCCATTTCAAACTCATTGACCTATCCTCTACAGTCACCTGGAACAAATATAGGGTGCAACATTCTCAGTTGCACCAATTTGTAACATACCCAGTTCCCTCAATGACTTACATAGGTTACGAGGTACCCAAAATTTTATTTTTCCTTTAACTAGCTTGAAAAATAAGCTCTGATACCACTTTGTCACATACCCATACTAAATTTATCTTAACCACACTTGCAAACACCTTATTTTCATATGTCATACATTTTGTCAAATACTTTACATTTAAACCTTTGCTCAAATACTTTGTATACAACAAATTAAGTATTATTTTTCTTGTATACATTTTTGTCAAACATTTTGTATGAAATCAAAGAAAAAACGTTTCTCTAATTCCACTTGTAACATAATAGCTAAAATATGCCACTCAATCATGAAAATTTTGATTTTTTGTCCTTAAGGTATTTTATCAAATATATTGCATGAAAATTGTAATAAGACACCTTTAATACATTTCCTCAAATTCTTTGTATGCAAATAAACATGTTTCGGCTACAATAATACTATAATAAAACAATATCTTCCCCATCCACAAAACAACATTTCCATTGGCACATTTCATCAAATAATTTGTATGCAATAAATGACTAAACCATTTAAGAATTTATTCAAAAACTTTTCATGTCTTGGCTTGATGGGCCTTGAACCAAGTTCAAAGTTATCTGCATCAACCAACAAAACCCCAAACTACTACCCTTTTCAACAACAACCCATGTAGCGCAAGATGCAGTCTCACCCGAGGTAGTATTGGGGGATGACATAAGTAGGTTTTTGCATCCAAAGGTTTGTGTGATGGGTTCCTCCATCTTTTAGGGCTTAGTTCTATATTCACAAACCCTAATATTTCTGCAACAGATAGTTGCAGTAATTCACATAAACTGAATCTATACCTTCGCGATGTTCGTCAAACATGTTATCACTCAAAAATTTTCCCTAGAAGTTTTCAAAAGAAGGAAAATACCGAAGTAACCACAAACCAATATTTTAAGTATAGACTCTAGCCAACCTATGAATCAGATACGGTTCTCTCTATATGATTTAGCTTTGTTTGTTGGGATTTTCAGCTAGTTCTTAAAGTTTAGGGGGTTTTTATTTGTATTGAAGGTTGGATGGTGGAATCCTTAAAGCAAATGGATAGAATGAAGTCTCTAGACCATTGGGCTATGGAGTCAAAGAAGGACAGTGGAACTGGGATTAATTCATTAAAGGGAGTGCTCAAAGGGCAAGCTAGCAGAGTGAAGTACAGGTCTTTAGGTTGGATGGGTGAAATGATCTTAACCAAGGTGAGAGAGCACTTAAGAACCCTCAAAGTAGGATTAAAATGAGGAACAGAGGTTCATCATGAGCAAAGGGCAATTGAGAATCCTTTACTATAGACCAGAGGGAAACTACCTAGACTAAGGAGCAATCAATAATTCCTTAACTTAGGTAATTAGCAGAAAACATTAAAATGCATAATAGTTAAAACAAAATGCAATGAAGAAAATTCTGAGATATCATTCCATATTATAGCATTCAGATTTTAGACACATTAAAGATTATGGAAAAACTCTTAAAGAAAGATAACAACACCAAAGAAAATACTTGTTTGTACTTCACACTACACATGAATCCGTTGAAATATCTTGGCTTTATTCATTAATCCAGCTTGCTGGTCCAAACAGTGATACAATAGCTTATAGTCTTTGATCAAGAAAGTCTATAGAAATGTCTAAGAATCCACATTACATACTTTGAATTGTGAAGTATTTATACAAAAACTATTACAAAATATCTCAAAACAAACATGATATTTATTTTATGAAATACAAATATCTTCTTGCAAGAAGATAGAGACAACTAATGAATTGTTTCATGTTGTCCTTTTTTATTTGGTACTGTTGGCTTTTATGGTAGGATTTGTAGCCCTTTGTGCTATCTTTCAGTTGTGATGTTTCACGTTGGAATCTTCTTCAACTTTTATCTTTCACCTGATACTCTTTGACTCTAATACTCTTTGACTATGCTGCCTTGTTTCCCCCTGTTTACCTGGCTGCTTTCATTTTTACTGTGCAATAACTTTTTGCTGTAAATTAATCACAGTAAATCAGTCATTGTCTCCCACCATTCTGCATTAGTTAATTTGACATTCATCATCCTCCTATAGATCTCATCAAATTCAGTATACATGGAAAAATTGGGCTTGGTGAGGAGCAAGTGTTTTATCTCATGCTCAAGGAAAAACAAGTTCTCAAAGGTGTTGTACAAAACTTTGCCTGTTGGCAGTGATTTTATGGATGAAGTGCTTGCTTGTTCCTTAGCCAACTGTTCGAGTCTATTATCATAGTCCAGTTGTGTCATAAGTTTATCATTAATAACTAATGGACTGGGCAGACCTTTCTCCCTCAAAATTTGGAATTTAACCATGCACCTATCAATGGCTACCTGCATGTTGTGGCACTTTCTTCTAAGTTAAGCATAAGGTTCCTTTTGGAAAGGACCTTCCTTACATAGAAAATTTTAGGGGCGAATGTTCGCCCTTTGGCGAAATTAAGGGGTTTTAAATTTTTAGTGGGCGAATATTTGTATCATAGTACATTTTTACAAATCACCTCAAATAGCCCACCTTTTATTAAGGGAGAGGGTAAAAAAGGTAAATTTAGCCCTTGAAATTAGGAGTTAGAACCTTCCATTCGCCCATTTTCAAGAATAGGTTTTATTTAAGTGAATCCATTCGCCCATGTTCAAGAATAGGTTTTATTTAAGTGAATCCTATGGGCCAAATACCATATTTATAAAAGAGGTATGGTGAATTAATAAAAATATAAATAAATGAAAAGTATGGTAAATAAATAAAACATTTTTTATTTTTTATATGGTAAATAAATAAAACATCATTTTATACTTACTCAAAAGTTATGGTAAATCAATAAAAATATAAAAAAACTAGACGTATGGTAAATAAATAAAACCTCTTTTTATATTTAGTCCATAACCCTCGTTCTATTTATGTAGGCTCAGAAAGAGGTTTTATTAAGTTAATCCTATGGGCCAAATACCATATTTGTAAAAGAGGTATGGTAAATTAATAAAAATACAAATAAATGAGAGGTATAGTAAACAAATAAAACATTTTTTTATGTTTACTGCATAAGTCACCTTATATTTACGAACACTCAAAAATGCGTTATATTTAGGTAAAACCTATGGGCAAAATAATATGGGACAAATACCATGGACTAGATTGTTATTAATACAATGCAAAAAAACATTATTAACCCTAATATTAGTATTAATAAAAATAAAAATGGCACATGGTATTCACCCATGGTATTCACCAAAATGGCACATGGTATTCACCCATGGTATTCACCCATGGTATTCACCTAGAATGTAGCCTATTTAAATGGGGGAATTAAACTAGCATAGAGGTATCAAATATCGTGATATGCAAACTAGCATATAGTGAAAAAATATTTGATCCCTAAAAATCAACTATTAATTTTATTAATTTTTATAAATTACTAATAGTAATTTTTAAGCTCCAGGTTTATGATAACCCAAGGTAATACCAAGATCTTACAAGATTTTATAATTGAGTAAAATATTCGCCATGACTAGTGAGAGATTCGCCAAAAAATTATATATACATATTATATTATTGATAAAATTGCCTTCCATTTTTCCTATATACCATGAAGATTCGCCCATTTATTATACTTATAAATTTAGGGGGTGTTCTTAAAATTTTCCCTGGTTGGTTTGTTAAAAACTTTACCCAAATGGGCTGGCGTGAGTTCAACTCTGAGACGGAGCACTAGCTAGCATGCCCTCTTTGGAGGATTTTCCCCATTGGCGCGAGTGATACACTATGGAACAACGCCAATGGAAAAAGGGCTACTTTTATGGGTATTTTGTAGAAGGTGCCTTCAGGGCATATGAATTACGTACTCAAGGGGATACAATGCAAGTGTTTTCAGGTTATGTCACTTCTCACAGGTCCTGAAATAAGTCCTCCAATGTGCGGTAGAAGGGGTAATAGGGACGGTGACAAATTACTGTGTAACAGTGGGTCTCCCCATTGGTAGTTGTTCCCAATAAAAATGGGAAATGGTCAATCTCCATGGACTACAAAGAATTGAACAAAGCCACCTAGAAGGACCATTTCCCTCTTCCTTTAATTGATCATGTTATCCATTCCTTAGCAGGGAAACAATTTTTTTCCTTCATTAATGGCTTCAACGACTATAATTAGATCTAGATCGCCACTGAAGACCAGGATAAAACCACGTTTACTTGCCCTTAGGGTACATTTGCATATATATTTTTACCCTTTGGTCTATGTAATGCCCCAACCACATTTCAGAGAATAATATTGAGCATTTTCTAATCTGATTAATGAAGGACTTGAAATTTAGATGGATGATTTTACCCCTTATGGAAGTGACTTCGAGCAAAGTTTACGAAATCTAGAAAAGGTACTTGAATGATGAATTTCTACCAGTTTATGCTTAAGCAACGTAAAGTGTCACATGATGATGACTGAAGCTATGGTTTTGGGACACTACATCTCTGTGGCTAGGATATAGGTAGATCTAACGAAAATAGAGGTAATTCTTGCACTACCTACACCTTGCACATAAACCAATGTAAGTAGTTTCATTGGATATGTAGTTTACTACCACATATTTATTGAGAAATTTTCAAAAATTGCTACATATTTATATGTCTTTACTAGTAATATTGAATTTAATTGGCCTAACAAATGTGATGTTGCCTTTGCATATCTAAAGAAGTTGATTTCAACTGCACTAGTATTACAAGGACCAAATTGGGAGTTAACTTTCCATATCTCTACAGACACATAGACACAACTATAGGTGTTGTGCTTGGACAAGGAGAGGGTAGGGAGGCCCTATGCTATCTATTATATTAGAAAAGATCTTACCCTTACTGAATTAAATTACATTGTAACTGAAAAAGGATTTTTAATTGGTATACATGCTATCATAACTTTAGACATTATATAACAGGCTATCCAGTCTTCCTGTATACTGACCACTCTACTATCAGGTACTTGGCCCACAAATCAATCACTAATGGGCGAGTAAATCGATGGCTATTGTTATTGTAGGAGTTCAATATCACCATAAAGGATCACCCAAGAAAAGAAAGTTTGTTGCAAAGTTCCTATCTTAGGTGCCTAAGATGAATGATCCATTATAGATAGGTGATTAGTTTCTAGATGAGCGCATGTTTGCTATAACAATTAAATCACCTTGGTATGTAGATGTAGTAAATTATCTAGCTGTCAGTAAGTTACTAGCACATCTGTAGCCCATATAAAGGAATATGATTGTCCAACGCAGTGCCCAAGTTTCATGGACTGGCGGGTACATTTTCCACACTGCATACAAGTTACAGATTCAAAGGTGTATTCGAGAAGATGAGGTCTATGGCATCTTGAAAGCATTTCACGATGAGACCTATGGTGGACATTTCACAAACCATAGAACTGGACATAAAATCCTTTAGATGGGCTATTACTGGCCCATCATATTCAAAGATGCCAAGAAATATTTTCGAGCTTGTGATAGCTACCATGGGATGGGCCATCCTAGCCAAGTTGATGAGATGCCATTATAGTTGTAGTGAACGGTTGAACCCTTTGAAAGATGGGTTGTTATGGTGTAGGTAAATTCTCGATGTGGAAAAAGACAATTCCTCTATCTTGAGAGAGTGGGTCTAGCCACAAACAAATAATCTAGTGAAAACTTCCTTAAGCTAGAATCAAATAAGACGACCTACCTCTTAGAATGCTATTCCTCTTGGTGATGATCCTACTTCCTTACTGCATCTGCTTTTGGTTTCCTTCCTTCGAATACATGAAACAAGAAAACAGAAAACAAAAACAAACATTATAGCATTTAGATTTCAGTCAACCTACTTAAAAGGTCAAGGAATCTTAAGCCATAAAATGTAAGATAAAATTTAATGTAGGAAATCAATCAATAGTTCTATTCATATAAGTTCATAAAGAGATTACAACCAAATCCTTGACATTGTTTGTCTCCTCCGACATATCTAAGTTCCCACACCTCTACTAGCATCTCATGGATAGCCCCAACAATGTAATTTTTAAGGCTTCTTCCCTTTAGTTCCAAACCAATCCAAACACAACTATTCTCCATCCACAAACATAAACTACAAAGATACAAGCTATAGATATATTGTTGGTTATTCAAGCTCCAAAAATACTAAGACTAGTTTAGCTTGGAAAAGGATGAGTTTATATAACTTCGACGGAGGGGAGGTGCTTCCTCTTATGATGGGAGAGGGCTTATCTCTTTGGTTTGTTCCATCTTAATAGGGGAAAGGAGCCCAAACTGACTTCCTTGACTCCATCTAGCCAAACCATTTACCATACTTCCATTACGAAGCTTCTAGACCTGGAAGCTTCGACTCCATATTTAAGAAACTTTCCAGAAGAGGGTCAGCGTGACTGAGAAAAGGCTAATTTGTGCCATATGGCACTAGGTCGAGTTTTAGACTCTGCAAATTAGTGCGAGGATGGAACAGGTCATTAGCACCGGCCTTGTAAACTGGGGTAAAAGGAAGATTCTTTGGAAATGATGTAGAAGGGAAATGTTTTGCTCATGAAGAGTGACATAAGGGGAGTCTCTTGATGATGAGAAAGCATGTAGGGTTCACTTTATAGGTCCTCCAGGATTGAGGAATGGGGGAGTACAGGGACAGTGAAAAAATGTTGGGTAACAAATGGCCCCTAAAGCATGAGGGTTGAACTAGAGTGAGGGATGAAATGCTTTACAAGTAGTTGCGGAGAATTGGAGTCTATCATTGGAAAACCTACAAGAAAGCATAGATACATATACATCACTGAAACTCTGTCAAATGATACATGAATTGTGGTATGGACACAACCATCTAGAGAGAGATCATGTAAATGGATCTAAGGAATGGGCACAACCATCCAAACAAGAGGATCATATCGAAACCAAGGTATGGTCGCAATCATCAAAGAATGAGAAGGATCACATATAACAACTCATGGTGTGGTCACAGCCATCCATCTGAGAGATACATGTACATCAACATGATCATGTCACATCGCCTTGCAACCTAGACTTTTGTAATCTGAGTCGAGGGTCTTGCGCTCCAACACCACCTAATCAAAGTAAAAATTCTAACATGTGAATAGATGTGTTGAGGTCAAACATGCTAGAAATTCGCTTGATTACCGGTCAATAATGTGAACCATTAACAAGCATGAGAGAGACCACCAATAATGACAATGGTTCTCAAGGTATGAGTAGCACAATTCATAGAATGTGAATAAAGGAACTGAAGTCAAACACTCGTGAAATCACCCAATCGAAAGCCAATGATGTGAACTTGTCATTGAGTGTGAAGAACTTGCCATTAGGTTATGTAGGCTCTAAGGTACTGGAAGGGAGTCTCTCAACCAACTTCTTGGATAATGAGATGAAGTTGACGGGAAGTGACTGTGTTAAAGGAGGGCCATGATGTATCCCACACTATTGGCTTATTGGGCCTGACCCAGGTTTAGCAATGTTTAGCCAAACAAATCCCAACACTACTGGTCCTTTTGGCAATAGTTTGCAGAGCGTGGACTGAAGTCTCACCCGTGGTAGTATGGGAGGGTGCTGGAACTAGGTTTTCGCACCTTGGGGATGTCTTGATGTGGTCTAGGGGTGCATAGATCGATCCTACATGCTACATTATTTCCGCACAACTATCTTTTCATAGTAACTACCTTAGGTAAGCACGAATGCAATATACCCTTTTCTGTGCTTAATATTATTATAGATCTTGTGTTAACTTACAAAGGCACAATACTTTTATTGACCATTTAACATAAACTGACATAGGTGTAATCATAAATCATGAACAGATGCATAAACTATATTATATAAATAGATTCTTGATACTCCAAAATCAACTTATCTTTATTAATGCCTTTGTCAGTTACAATCCACTTCCTATCCTGCACACACAGCTGCAGGGGTCCATGAACACAACTGCGGACTTTACCAGGCCTCCATGCACACAGCTGCGAAGCCTCTATCTCTTACTACAACCCATGCCTTAGACTTACATACCCAGAGCGAATATTGTTGTTAGCCACCCATACACTTTTTATCTTCTTCAATGCTTTTCTAAAAAACTGTCTTCTACACCTAGAGCCTTGCTTTATTTATATATTCTCATGGTCCGTGGACCATGGTCAGGCTAACTCACTTTCTATTGTTTTACTTTATTTTTGGGTGGACTACACTTTGACTTGACTCATTACAACTTATGCTTTGTGCACTTCGTGAAGCCTTTACAATACAAATATCCCCAAAATTGTGGGCTTTAAGCCCAAAACCCATTACGTGAGGGACCCACTGCCCAACAAGCCACCAACACAAACATCGTAACCCATCTTGAGTCACTTGGCTGACCTGGCGATCTTTTCTCAGAGACCATCCAACAAACTCTGTTCTTCACAGATGTTGGCCACACATTCCTCTGTTGTCTACTGTATCAAATGTGCACAACACTTTGATGCATCATTGTTAGCAACATCCACTTGCCTTTTTGCATATGTGTCCTACATCTGGGTCAGCTTTCTCTCTATCATGGTAGTGACCATGAATGCTTCCTTGAGCCAAGGTTGGATGCATGCTTTAAGCCTTGCCTCTTTTTATCGTGTAGCATCCACTCGCTCTTTCAAATCTTGGGCCTTCCTTATCTTGTCCAATTGTTGGGTGAGGGTGATAGTCTATGCGGTTCTCCGAACATCATCATAAGCTTGCTGCAATTCTTGCACTTCTGTCTCTAACTGTTGTATCATTGGGTCCTCCTGGAGTGAAGTGAGCATTACAAGGGACTGGTCCAATAAGCCAGAGTTGTCTTGTATAACATGCTCTATCTCTTTCAACCCTGATTTAATGGTTTGGTGGCACTGCTCTCTGACTTCTGGAGGTATAGAGGATTGCACCTTCAATCACAACTCTGCTATCTACAAGTTCATCTCCAACTTCACCTTCTCAACTTCCTCGTGGGTCCTGTGAACTCTAGCTGCTAGTTGGTGAATCTTTTCTGTTATGGGGAGTTCTACTGGTACGGCCAACTCCACAATACTACTACAAGCTTCCTCCACTACCTGTTCTATTCCCTGGTTTTGGGCAACCATGATATTGCACTACAGGCTGAGTTGTTCTTGTTTTTCCTTTTGTTTACTCAAGATTTGGAGAACACAACCCTCCCTGGCATGAATCTCAGTAGTTAACCCTTTCTGCAGCTAGTGTAGGGTTTCCCTAGGAATGGTAGCCAAATTCAATCCCCAACCCCTTATGTCACCTTCAGCTACTGCTAAGACGACTCCTAGTAACACCAAAATGTTTGTTTTGCATACGAGCAGCATCTATTTAGCCTCGAATATACATTCCACAAGGTGCGGTGTCATCATTCCTAGGAGTTGCACTTGTAATGCCTGCAATTGTGCTCTGAGTGCCCCCAACATAGTCATCTGCTCCATCATTAACTCTGCCAGAGCGTCCTTGTCAATAAGGTTTCCTCCCATGGACTTTGTTTCCTTTTTCCTCTTTCACACAGAAGGCTACTCCTAGACGCGTGACCTCTTGAGTTGGGTCACATTTGTCGTAAGGTTCATGCATTCCTGTGTCTCGACCTCCCCCTATATATTCTGACCCATATGCATTTCTTGGCCTTCCTTAGCCTCCTTAGTAGGCATAGTTATGGTCCGTGTCATTTGTCATAGTGTGGTTTCCTCAGCCGCCATCTGTTGCATGGCGACTTCCTGTTCCTGACACTTTGTTTCCGCTAGCTTCACGAGGTGTAGCTTGGTCTCCTTCTTCTTCTATTGTGCCATGATTTTTTCCAATTCCACCAAGTTTGGGGTGCACCACTCCAGATACCATGACGCCAATACTTCAAATATTACATCATTTGTGGCAATGAACAACATCTTTTCCCATGCTCATGCTGGATCCTTGCATGCTCGGATATACAAGTTATGCATATCCACCTTGAATTCCACCACACTCTGTAAAGTGTTATATACCATCAGGGACAAGTGCAACCTATGGTTGATCCATGTTCATAAACTCACCCCAACAAATGTCCAAAATACCTTTATCTCCTGGATCCTTGCTGCGTCTTTGGACGCCTAGAGTGAGGTATACCTCACGGCCTCGTGTATGTTCTGCTCCATAGTGGGAAACTGGCTATCTGTTGGGCAGCTCCTTGGAAATCAATAGGATGGATAAGAGCACCCATGCATAGTGGAAGGTCTTACCCTAGTCCTATGCTTCCCTGCAGTTCATAAAAAATTCATCACAGAGAAACTGCACCCAATTGAACTAGACCCCTTCTGCACATTTCCTCATGAACTTGCTGGCCAGCAACTCGGTGGCTAGACACACCCCTCAGTCTTCGAAACTTTCTATTGCGTACCCTCGCTTCTTTTTCTCTAGCTTATATTTGGCCTTCATAGCTTCCACAAGGCCCAAGTCACTACTCTTTCTGGCTATGTCTGTGAGATTGCTTCCTTTAATCGGCAGCCATGAAATTCAGTGACTTAAGTCAACCGTGATGGGAATCGGCTATTCCAGCCATAGATACCTATCATGTACTAGACATAGTAGCTACTGGATGACAAAGATAGTGATAGGCACGTGGTGGTAGTGGGGTATCCACTGCAGATGTAGTAACCCTGTCTTCTCCACGCCTTGCAACCATTTTTGTTGTGGTAGTTTTTTCCGCAGCCAACTCTAGGAACTTCTCACTATCTATAAGGTCCCAGCCTCCAAATTTTATATTTGGTGCCCATCCCAGCGATGGACCGTCAAACTTGATATCATCAGGAAGAAGCAGGGTCTAGAGCGCACTCTTCGTGGCCTCTAGGCCTTTGGTATCTTGGCTATCTCTTTCCATAGGGGAATGTAGGAGGGTAACACTATCGCTGAAGGTTCTTGGGAGACATTTTCCAACTCATTGTCTTATGCCTCAATTTGAGCTATCAGGTCTTGCACATCTTCCTCCTCCTCTTCTGTTTCAATAGTGACAACTTTGCCCTTCAAAGGTGATATCTAGATGGGCCACATTGGCTTTTTTTTTATGAGGCCGCAACATATGTGGGGACTTCGGTACCTCTAGTGAACCTATTGTCTCTCCAGGATCCTCCTGGGTCACTCGGGGTTCTTGGCTACCTCCCATAATTTTCACTCTAGTTCTCGACATTATGTTTATACTAGATTCGGTCAGTTGTGCATTCACGGGTGACAAGGTATCTTGGGGCTCTCTGCTCTGTACTACCTCAATTTTTAAAAACACTAGAGTTTCTTGAAAGCTACCCCGTGGAATTTTATAGTAACATTCAGATTTGAATTCAACCAATCCCCCCATTTTTTAGTCCTTAGTACCTGCTTGGCGGAAAATCTCCCCGAATCAAGCTCATAATTCATGTCTTAATGGTCTGCCACCCACTCCTTTCTACATTAAATTAGCCTTCTTGTCATGAACAATGTCATCAACAGTCACCCACAGCCTATCTGCGCAACATCGCATCCCCTTAAGCGCAATGACGAGCCTTGTGACAGACGGGCTCTACACGAAACCCCCTTTCCGTGCAGATTTCCTGTAGCCTTGTTTATAGTGTCGCACCTTCCTTCAACTACCTGGAGTGATGAGACTGTGCCTTCTATAGATATTCAGGTGGCTGCACCCCTGGTGCGAGGCTTCACTTTTCCTGCTAGCCCAGGCTATGGGCACCTTCGACATGTCTTTGTGTCACGTCCCTCTTTGTATGGTACCTTCCCTTCTTTAGTAAGGTGCGGTTGTAGACATGATAGTAGGGTTGTAATTTCTTCTAACGTAGTAGTAGGGGTTAGCTGGACTCGATCTCATCATACTCAGTTTCTCATGGTCGGGTTACACAACTTCGGTTTCCAGTTTGCAGATTTCTTCATCCAATGTCATACTTCTCTTCCTCAGTCGTGCCCACTCATCATCGAGTTCACGAAGTTTCATGCTTCCACACCGAAGGTTTTCTTACAACTACCTTATTCCTTTAACCAGGTCCTTGTGTCCTGTCCCTGGTACGGGAGCCATAGTACAAGGATTCTTCTCTGCCCTCCTGATTTCCTCTCTTCTTGTTATCATTGAAATAATTTATGTGCTCTAGTTTTTGCTTACAGTCCTATCAGCCCATCGAACCACAAGGACGCGCAGGTCCCAATCTGATCATCCCACCTAGTAAATTCTCTTCACGATCCTGCATAGCCTTGTGAATGCTTCGTCATGGAATATTTGTGGCATGCGTTGCTCTTTCTGCTACCATATCAGGTCCTAGTTTTTTATCCTTAGCCTGAGTTGTGCCTGCCCAGCACGTGACCGCACCCATTGGCATAGGTGGGTGCGCAAACTACTTTTCCCTGGCTGCCCGACCCACATTTGATGCTGGGGATTTTGAAACTACAAGTGCATCCTTCTTTTGTGTTCACACTAGGTCCCAATATTCTTCTGGTGCTTCTGCCACTCTTATGCGGGTGCTACGCACAATGCCCAATCCATTGCATTGTACTGCTGTTGTTTTGGTACTAACCTTCCAATTTCATCTAAGAGTTCATCCCCACCTTTATTCCCATCATATGTTGGTAGTTCTCTGGCTTTTTTCATCAAGTATTGTAGTGATCTAATCATCATGTTTCAATTTAGTGTTGATACTTCATGCAACTAGTTTTGCCAATGTTCTATTTCTTCGTCAAAATTCGAAGTACAGGAACTATCCCGCTCCCATGAGATTCTCCCTTCTTCAATCAAGTTTACCCTATCCTGGTCTTGCACTGTAATCTGGTAAATGCAATCTAGCTCATCATCACTGTCATCTTCGCGCATAGGTTCAGTGTAGCACACTCCTTCAGCTCAATCTAGCAGAACTACTATGCATAGAGACTTTTTCTCAAAAGTTATTTTTCGCTTCTTCAAGTTAATGACTCCATTCATATCCGTAGCCCAATATATCCCTAATAGTGTGGGGGTAAGGGTTACTTTCATCCACAATATCTATTACCTCAAATTCCATTTGCATGATCGCACCTTCAATATCCACGGTTACCCCTTGCAGTCTTCCCATGGGCGTGATCTTTTGTTGGTTCGCCCTTCGTATATAGCAGACCACTGTAACATGGGCCTGCCCATTGGCTCTCAAGTCTATTTTGGTAACACGTTCACGTATGAACCCAGGTCGAGGACTACCTGATCCATCTCATATTCACTAATTTGCATCGTTAGCCGTATTTCCCTCTCATTACGCAAAGTATGCTTCCCCATCTTTTGAACTACACACAATTCTGCATAACTAGTGATCAGCTCTTGGAGTCCTTTAACTACCTTATTGTCTTGTAGTAGCTCCATGCATGTCTCTAAAAAGGTAGTAAGCATAGATGGATCCATTCTTGGTTCTGTTTGATCCTTACTGCCTCCTTGAAGCTCTTCTTAGCTTCATAACCATTTCCTTTGCGCGTTCCAAGTCAAGTTTAGATTCCTTTGTAAGGGCCTTATGAACCCGTGTATCATCCTTAGGTTTCTTTCCCTTATCTTCCCCTGTAGCTGCGCCACTTCTAAGCACCATATTCACGTTGTGGTCTTCTTTGCATGGTTTCGACCTCATCATTTGGATATTTTGAGTTGGAGTAGGTTGTAGTACCCCTTTCTCGTGCATCTGTGCAATCAACATCAGACAATCTATTGCTTCATGGTCAAGCTAATAACTATACAGACAACATATTCTAGTCAGATTCAATAGTCGTGCGTGTAATGCTTGGGTCCTTCGCAGTTGTAGCAGATTAAATGTCTATGCCCTCATCTTGGTTCCATTCCTTCTCGTCCTCGACCTTGTCCTTGAAATCCCCCCACGCGATTGCTGTAGCTGGAGCGAGGCCTCACATTTTTTCTGCATTCGATAATTTGGGGTCCTATCCATCATTAGCTCATAGTTCCAACATGTCTGCTCATCGTAACCCACTGACCTATAGAAATTATAGTATAGTTGCTACGGAGTTTGGGTATATTTCTGCAACAGGTGACAGTTGTTTGTCACGTGCTTTCCTCCCACTTGACAAATCATGCACTAGAGTGCAACGAGTGCACTTGGCCCTACTTGTGCCTCTGGTCTCAATGGCATCGGTCCCCCTCCCACCAAATATTTCATGAATACATGACAGTGATCCTTGTCGTGACCTTGACCTTTACATTTTATACACCACACTTCTTCGTGCACCTCTAGTCGGGGCACCCTATCCTGCTCCAAACTTTGCATCTCTAAGCATAGGTTTTGTAGTTGTGAGTGAATTTGTTGGACTCCCAACCCTGGATCCTGTATCAGTGTTTCATGCAACCTCATTTCCATTTCCAATGCCTCTGCCTGGGTTGAGAGTTTCTGTTGTGACAGTGTCATCCTCAAGTGTGGTGTCAAAGATGCCACAAACCACGTGTAGTGCTATGCATCTTTCAATGTCATATTAGCCTCGTGGATCTTACTTTTCAGCCTTTGATCTAGATCCCAGGGGGTTTCACCTGGAAGCATTGCAATCTCCTTAAATCCAATGATCGATTGCATCTCCAATTTCGGTCAGCTAAATTCTTTATTCAATGCAATCTGAATCTCTACTATTCTAGCATTCGAGTGATCATTTGAGTGCTTGATATACCAAGTTAGCATGCAATCCTACAACGCACTTACCAATGTGGCCTTCTTAATGTTATCATCTATAACCCCTTGTGCTTCCCACACTGCTCGTACTATGAAGCAAAACTAATTTGGGTCTTCGTTTCCTACTTCTCTAAATATAGGCAACTTGATCACACTTGCCATGCTAAACTGCTCGTTTGGTGGAGGTGGAGTGGGCGAAGTTGGAGGTGAAGAAGGTGATGGGAGTGGTGGTGTTAGCAGAGATTATAACTACGGAATGTGCTACCCGATCAAACTGACCAGACTCCTCGAAGAAAGCCATGCATGCTCTTCCTCACTTGCTCATAGTGGTGAAATTAGAGGACTATTTCCTAACCCTTCAATTCATTTGTAGACCCTTCCACTCCACGTCGTTCTGCTCATTAATCTATGTTCATCACCTGTTTTTCATATGACAACATCTTGATCCAGGTATTCAAAGACTTGATGTACTTACCTCGTAGTCCTTTGAGAAAATGTCTTTCTACTTCATTATAGCTAACAGTTGTGTCCATTGCAAATTCATTGATAAACCATCCTATTATTCGATCCAACCAATGATCTATGGCCTGCGTGATCTTATCTTCAGATGTCTCTAGCCTGCGCCCCAACTCTAGAGTCCACACTATAGGTTGATCAAGCTTGCACCTTCCCTGGCTATCTACTAGCCTCGCTATCCAATCGTATAGTTTTGAAGAGAAGGTTATGAAGAAGACCTCATGGACTTCTGTATATATGAAGTGATCCAACCACCTCTTCTCGAATATCTGCGAAGCTTTGTTTTCCTGTATTATGAACTCATGCAACTTCTGATCCAACCAATCTTCAATTTCTTTCTTCATAGGGTTCTAGTGTTCTGACATCAGACATCCCTTAGGCAAATCCCGGTCCTAGCAATAGAACCATTTTTTGGCTTATTGGGGCCTGACCTAGGTTCAACAATGTTTAGACAAACAAATCCCAACACTACCAGCCCTTTCGGCAACATTTCGTAGAGCACAAACTGAATTCTCACCCGACGTAGTATGGGAGGGTGCTGGAACCAGGTTTCCGCACCTTGGAGATGTCTTGATGTGGTCTGGTGGTGCGTGGATCAATCCTACATGTTGTGTTACTTCCACGCAGTTGTTTTTTCATATTAACTACCTTATACAAGAATGAATGCAATTTAACATAAACCAACATGCGTGTAATCATAAATCATGAACAAATGCATAAACTAGAATATAGAAGTATATACTCGATACTCCAAAATCAACTTATCTTTATTAATGTCTTTTTTAGTTACAATCCACTTCCTATCCTGTGCACACAGCTACAGGGGTCTGCACACACAGCTGCGAAGCCTCTATCTGCTACTACAACCATTGCCTTAGATTTATAGACTCAGAGCGAATATCGCTATTAGCCACCCATACACTTTATATCTTCTTCAATGCTTTTCTAAAAAACTGTCTTCTACACCTAGAGCATTGCTTTATTTATACATTCTCATGGTCTGCGGACCATGCGCAGGCTGACTCACTTTCTATTATTTTACCTTATTTTCGGGTGGACTACCCTTTGACTTGACTCATTACAACTCATGCTCCGCACACTTCGCGGAGCCTTTATAGTACCAATATCCCCAAAATTGTGGGCTTTAAGCCCAAAACACATTACACAGGGGACCCGCTGCCTAACGCACACCATCGACATGAGACATAGGGATGAAATGATAATGGATGATACAAAGGATCAAGAATGAGAATTACTATAGAAGGAAAACTCTTTAACATATTGGTGACATGAATCTGGAGTTTGGAAGCTTTTGGATCCATAGGATCGAATGTCATGATGACGTGGTAGAGATCAAATGGAAGGCAAAAATGAATAGCCCAACCCATGAAAGTCAACGATGTAGTGAGGATAACCCAACCTGGCATGAAACAAAAAGTTTCATGTTCAAGAGTTACCTGCCAACATAACTGATAGAATTTCCCATTTCCCCCCACCATTTCTGGTAGGCACCCCAATTATTTTTTAATCACAAGCTTGAAGGGGATAGCATGTGCTTGCACTATAAGTCCATCCTTCAGATGAATCTGACCTAGTAAGATTAATGAGCCCTAGGAAGAAGAACCTCATGTTCATCATGGTGACGAATCTAATGTCATTTAATTTATTAACGAGTCTAACAAAGTTGTAACTCAGTATATTTTTCATGTTAGAGAGTTTGAGAAAGACAAAGAAAAGAAAAATCCACATGGTCCCTTTTTGTACATTTGTTTCTCTTGAGCCTGAAAAGGTAGAAAATGATGCTTGAGAGAACCACTTGACCATTTCAGTGAATGAGTACCTTTTTCGTAAATAGTTTATCCCAGCTTGAAAAAGGGGTAAATGTATACTAGGTAAATGAAGTTTCACAGACTTTAACGAGTTCAAAATGACAAGAGCTCGACAATATTTTTGTGTTTAAGGTGTCCGAAAAGAGCTTGAAAGTGGACCCCCTTTTTTATTTTCTTTTATGAGTTAAAAAGGGAAAAATACTTGGCGATCTTTTCATTTCAGTTTTTACGAGTTGATAAAAGAGCTTAAACGCGACTCTAGTACCATCATCATCAACCTGTCATCTGTCACTGCATAAGAGGCAAACATATTATTCAATTTCTGAGGTAAAATAGATGAAAAATACTCTTAAAAACCCTAAAATATCATGAAAAATGAATAAAAGGGGGAAAGTAAATAATTTTTTACCGTTTTACCTTTTTACCTTGTGTGGAGAAATTTTCACCCATTTGTGCCCTAGATTTTTAGGACGAGATTGTGACAGGTTCATGAGGCCATTCGATGATCCATCAATTGTAGGTAAGATTTGAGACCCTTAGCTTGTTTTTTATGCTTATTTTTCTTGTTTTTAATCATTTATTGGATTTCTAGAGGAGATCTTAGCAAAAACAATTCACCCTTGGTTTGCACGATTTCCAAGCATGGGATCACAGCGATCAAGGGTCATTAATATAATCAAGTGTGCCATCAATGCTACTATTTTTAAAACAGTCACACTGATGCCGTGAACATAGAAAATTCAAATTTTTGCCTAATTTCCTTGCTTTGAATCCAAATATTTTCAGTCAAGGATGAATGTTGACTTGAATTTATGGTTTTCGCAAGCAAAACACAACATTGGAAGACCCAAACTATTTAAATGCCCCAAGGAACTGTGGGCTCCTCAAATTCTTTCAGACATTGACTCTTCAAGCTCAACCCAAGCTGCTGCAATATTTGATTAGTATTTGGGATGTTAACCTGAAATTTTTTGTGATTTTGGACCAAGAACTGGATTTAGAAACTTCTGACATCTATTTCATCACTGGACTATCCCGAAGAGGGGAACTAGTCAATCTGTATGGGACCAAGCCTATTGGGTAAGTGTGACCATGTTGCTTACAGAACACAGCCCAGAAGCATTGAAATCAAAGAGCGTCAAGGTTGACATTGCAAGTGTTAACGACCCTGTGTCGAAAACACTTCTATTGACCATAAACAAAGTGGTTGGGGCTTAGGCATTACATGAGTCCAATAATTCCATATTCTATTATGTTATAGACTGTAGGACACCAACTATCTTCAACTGGTCGGAAGCCATGAAGGTAAACATGAAGTACCAGTTATCTAAAGCCAAGGCAGGAAACTTGAAGTAGTTTGGATATGGTTCCATTCTAGTGACCTTCCTTTTAGAGCAGATTCCACTATTTCACTATCAACTTGTAGAGGTGAACCTGCCATTTCCACAAGACCCACAGATGGTCTGTTGGAGTGAATTAATGCCTAGAATTACCGGGGGCTAGAATACATCATACAAGCCCACCTTCCTTTCATGGCTAAGGTGACAACTAATCATAGTAGAGGATTGGCCCTATAGCGGTACCAACTTCTATGGTGATCTAGATGTGCCACTCCCAGAGGGAGAAGATTATGATGACGGAGCTAAGCAAAACAATCTTAATTTTTTATTTTTTATTGTTTTTGAAATATATGAATTCATGACATTTCAATTTTGTAAATGTGGATGTGGGACTAAAGCGATTAGCTGGGATGTCCCCGATCGCCAAGCATGTTGCTCAGTAGTTTGATATCGCTCCTTATTAGGAAGGAATCGATAATGAGGAAGACATCGCATGGAACCTTGAGGGATTGACTAGAGGTATCCCAGAGTATGCCCGAGTGGGTGACATCCCATGCCAATATCAGTGGCACACAGTGGGGGTATCAAATCGGATCCGCCGACTACTACTCGTGTAGTACGAGCAATAACGTGTTATCATGAGAACCATGCCATGTAGTTTATAGGTTTAGCATTTTATAGCTTTGAGGCCTATGAGCCATGGATGTACTTTTGAACACATAAATTATTTTTTGGGGTTTTGATGTATGACACTGAAACATTATCGACATATATGTATATGTATATGTATGTATATATATATATATATAATATATATATATATATATATATATATATATATATATATATATATATATATATATAGATATATATATATATATAATATATATATATATATATATATATATAGATATATAGATATATATACCTATATAATTATATATATCTATATCTTATATATAATATATATATATATATATATATATATATATGCTATATTTTCTTGCTTACTATGGTACAAATGTTTTCGTCTTTTAACATATTTCACAAATGTCTGTTCAACACATAATTAGCTAATGAATCTGTTAATGTATTCATTGTTGGAAATAATACTGAGAGGGGGGGGGTGAATCAGTGTTATCAAGTCGAATAATTCTTTTCCAAAACCCAAATTGTATACGCTACTTCAGTTAATTCAACACGCGTATATACGCAACTATTCAGAAGTAAAACCGCGTATACAGAGCAAACTTTTTTATTTACTTAAACTTTCAGAAGATGATTGTTAATCTGAGATGCAACATCAAATGACAGTAACCAGAGACAGTAGAGCAGAAAGGCAATCACACATAAGAACACCAGATATAAGGTGGAAACCCAATGTGGGTAAAAACCACCTGCTGCAATTCGTCTCTATATTTCTTTAATTAGAAACTTCTGTTTACAATGTACTGGTGCAGTCCTTTTCCAGTACGCAGGCTGCACCCTGTAGAGAGCTACAACTCTCTCTCGTTTTCCAGCTTCTCCTGGAAGGGAGCTCCAACCCCCTTTAGCTCTTGTACTAGCCAAGATACTAGTACGTAGGTGCTCACCTACAGAAGGCTACAACCTTCTCTTTCTTCCAAGGACCACGTTTCATCAATTTTCAGACTGGATCCATGAACATCAAACAATCATCAAGAATCAACCAATCTCCTTTTCACAAATTAGATCTGAATCAAGTAGATATTCTTCTTACATCTGTACCCAAAACACAGTACCAGAAACCATACACCAGAAAACAGAACCCAGAACATAGCAACAATAGTCAGAAGCAGCTAAATCACAACTTAGATTATATACGTTATTTCAACAGCCTGAAACTAGCGTGCATACGCTTCTGTGTATGGAACAACTTGCGTATACGCTCCTTTACTTCATTGAAACTGCGTGTATACGCGTCTTCCCCTTACTGAACCTGCGTACAGATCTTATGAAGGATAATTCACTCTTTCAACTATTCAATCACTGATTAACCCAAATTATCAGATAGATCAAGCAAGCGTCATATCTAGCAGATCAAAATCATACAAAGATACTATCATTCAATCTTAAAGATTATGACCCATGAATAGAACTTATCCTCCTTTTGCGCTAATGTTCCTTCTTCATTTAGATCCAGATCTGCACCATTACCAATATACCAGCTCTAGCACTTTTTCAGATGTTCAATAATAATTCAGATGATTCTTTGCCACATGATCTCCTTCCTCTTTTATAGTCTTAGGCCTTCCTCAATACCATGGTCCAAAACCATAACATTTCAATACCATGAACCCAAAACTATGGATCAACACATCTGCCGAGACACCTTGGTCCGAAACATAGGTTCAAATTCCAAGGACTAACTACCATGGACCAAAAATATCATCCCCAACATATACGCGCTTTTGTAATGTATAACCTGCGTGTATACACGCTTTTGTCTAGATGAACCTGCGAATATGTCTTTTTCTTCTTTCGGAGTGCCTGAACTGAGATCTGTTACCAAAGAGAGTTGCCATCAGCCATAATGCCAACAATCTCCCCCTTTGGACTTTATGGCAACACCAAGATCCTCAAGATCATTCTCCCCCTTTTTCATCAAGGGCAAAGGGTTGTGCTCCCCCTGAGTACATGCTGAAATCTTTGTCCTGCTGTGCTGACCATGCTCCCCCTGACTGTAGGCAAGATCTGCAAAAATATGTTTCTTTAAGAAGAACCAAGACTTATGCAACAATACAAGACCTTCCTATCACCAAAAGACTTAATACATACATCCATCACCCAACCAAGTGGGGATCATCCATCTAACCAAGTGGGAAGACATCAGAGATTTACATATGATGACCAAATACATTGCATCTTCATCCCAGGCATAGTGGGGAAACCAATATAGGCCGTTACATGACCTTGACACCATATAAGAAAGATATACATGACATAGAGACGAACATGACTTATGAAAGTCATCAACAACTAATAGCAGCAACAACTGACAATCATCATTCAGATCAACAACCAAGATTTCCTTCTGTTCTCCCTCTTTCTTTGTTCCACCTGAAATCAACAACAGCCATGAACCAGAACCAAAAGTTTCTAAGATAATGCCAACAATGCATTATTAGAAGATTATCTGCTCCCCCTGAACCTGTGCCGGATGGTCTCTGTTAGACCCACATCAAAATATCTTCAACCAGAGCCTGCTCCTTCTGGTATCCATCAAGCCTACATATACGCGATTTTCTCTGCACAAACCAGCGTATGTACGCAGATACTCCTTATCCAACACACGTACAACCATTTTTCTCTGAAACTGACAAGATTTAATAGCAAGATGATACATCAACAACTCCTAGCTTCTATCTGAGATATTCAAAAGTTTCCCTGGGCAGTGTTTTGGTGAAAATATCAGCAACTTGTTCCTTAGATGGAACATACTCCAATTTGACCTTTTGTTCCAACACTTGTTCCCGAAGAAAGTGATACTTGATCAGTATGTGCTTGGTCTTTGAATGCATGACAGGAATTTTTGAAATGCTGATTGCACTTGTATTATCACATAAGATGGGGATAGGTGGTGTACAAGTGATTTGAAAATCCTGCAGGGTCTGCATCATCCAAAGGATTTGAGTGTAGCAAGATGCAGCTGCCACATATTCCGCTTCAGCTATAGATAAGGCAATCGAACTCTGTTTCTTGCTGAACTAGGATACTAATCTGGAACCCATAAAGAATGCTCCACCACTTGTGCTCTTCCTGTCATCCACGTTTCCGGCCCAATCTGCATCTGTATAAGCATGAAGTGTGAGATCTGTATCTCTAGGATACCATAAGCCATATTTTTGAGTCCCTTGAAGATATTTGAAAATTCTCTTCACTGCTTGAAGATGAGTTTCCTTTGGATTTGCCTGAAATCTCCCAACTATTCCCACTGCATGCATGATGTCTGGTTGGGTACCTGTCAAATAAAGTAAACTTCCAATCATAGACCTGTAGGTTGGTTGATGCATAGCTGTTGATTCATCATTTGCACTGAGACCGCATCCTGTAACCATGGGGGTACATACTGGTTTTGCATCTTCCATGCCATATTTCTTCAAAATCTGCTTGAGATACTTGGTTTGAGACAAGAAGATTTCGCCTTCATTTTGTTGGATTTGCAATCCAAGAAAGTATGTCAGTTCTCCAAGCATAGACATTTCAAATTCTTTCTGCATCACCAAGGCAAAACTTTGACTCATAGCTTCTTCATTGCTACCAAAGATAATGTCATCTACATACACAACAAGTATTAGCAATTTGTCATTTTCAATTTTTAAATAAAGATTGC
>APFE030259124.1:556-13779 GCA_000404065.3 Pinus taeda
GAAAGGAGGTTTTGTCATGTGTATCATCGAAGAATTGTTCATTTATGTAATGTAAAGGAGGTTGCCCCCTCGAAGAGGCTGAATTCTAAGGCGTTGATCTATCTTTTCTATCTTTTCTTGAGTTGGTTTCATAACAGATTACCAGATTTCCCTTTACAGACAGGTGCAAAACCTAAGACAAATAATGATGATTGTAAAGGAATATACTGAATAATTTTATAAAAGTAAATCCGAGAGCTGGGTATGTTGAACATACCCTTGAGAAAACAATGAGGTTTGTAAATGGTCTACGAATGGAGATTATGGAAAAAATTAGTATTCTTTCCCCTAATACTATAGACGAGGCATATTAGAGTGCTTTGAAGGTAGAAGAGAAGATCACCAGGAAATAGAATGCAAGAAGAGGACAGTCCTTTGGAAGAGGTAAGACTGAGAGGGAAGGTAACACTAGAGGAGGAAGGTCATACAAATGGGGAATAGGTAATGGCAGAGGCAGAGGAAATGCCTATCAGTGTTACAAGTGTCACAAGTGGCCACATAGGTCTTTTGAATGTCCTGAAAATGAACAAGTTGGACAGAGGGGAGCGTATGTTGCTCAACCTCATGTAGCAGAGGCACCACCACAGGAGGTGGAAAATATGCCTAAAATAGGAGAAGCCTTGGCGTTGAACAAGGGTTTGTTAAATCCAGCTAAGGAAGTGACTGATCTGACACAGAGAAAAGCATTGTTCCAGACTGTGTGTAAATCACATGGAAAATGCTGCAAATTAATTATAGACAGTGGAAGTACTGATAACCTGGTAGTTGTTGAAATGGTGGAAAAACTGGGTTTGAAGAAGTTTAAGCACCCAACTCCATATAAGGTGTCTTGGTTGAAGAAAGGACACCAACTACTGGTTGATGAACAATTTGAGGTGGAGTTTCATATTGCCAAGTACAAGGACAAGGTGACTTGCGATATTATGCCAATGGATGTGTGCCATATTCTGTTGGGAAGACCATGGCAGTATGATAGGAAGGTCATCCATGACAGGGAAAAGAATTGTTACAGGTTTGTTAAGATGGGATAAATCATATGCTAGTTCCCATGAAGGAAGAGGATACTGTAGAAACTAATGGAACAAAAGCATTACTAATAGGTGGAAAGGAGTTTCTACGACAGGTTGAGGATAATGTGGTAAACTATGTAGTTGTATGAAGGCCAAGAATAGTATTGATACATACTGAAATTACTGATTTTCCTTTAGAGATATAGGACATGCTGCAGGAGTTTAGTGATATTGTGGTAGATGATCTACTAGACAAATTGCCACCAAAGCAGAGCATTAGTCACCATATTTATTTCATCTCGGGAGCCAGTTTTCCAAACAAGGCTGCTTACTGGATGAGTCTGAAAGACACTGAGGAAATCAGGAAGTAGGTGCAAGAGTTGTTGGATAAAGGGTTGATACGGGAAAGTCTGAGTCCTTGTGTCATTCCGACTATTTTAGCTCCCAAGAAAGGAGGTAAGTGGCGGATGTGCACAGATTCGCGGGCAATAAAAAATATTACTATTAGGTACAGGTTTCCTTTACCTCGAATGGATGATATGATGGATTGTCTAAGTGGAGAAGCATATTTCTCAAAGATAGATTTGAAAAGCAGCTATCACTAGATCAGGATTCGGGAAGGTGACAAGTGGAAGACAACTTTCAAGACAAATGAAGGCTTATATGAATGGTTGGTCATGCCATTTGGATTGAGAAATTCCCCTAGTACATTCATGCATTTGATGAATGAGATACTTAAAGAATTCATTGGAAAATTTGTGATTGTATATTTGGATGATATACTTATATTCAGCAAAATGAAAGAAGAGCATTTTCGACATGTCAGGTATGTATTAGAAAAATTGCAGCAAAATAGATCACTCATAAATGAAAAGAAATGTTCTTTTTTCAAGAAAGAAGTGATTTATTTTGGATTTGTGATTTCTGAGAATGAGTTAAAGATGGATCCAGAGAAGGTTGCATCCATAGTTAGCTGGCCATCTCCTAAGAGTTTGTTTGAAGTGAGAAGTTTTCATGGATAGGCGAGTTTCTATTGAAATTTTATTAAAAATTTCAGTGGAATTTGTGCACCCATGGTGGACACCATTAAAAGGGAAAATCAACCTTGTCATTGGAAAGAGTCGACTAAAAGGAGTTTTCAGCTGTCGAAGAAGAAGATCACTGAAAAACCAATTATAAGATTACCAGACTTTAACAAACTTTACTCAACCAAGAAGATAAGCCAGTAGCCTATTTCAACGAGAAGTTAAATGAAAGTAGGAAGAAGTACACATCTTATGACAAAGAATTTATGTATTCATCCAAGAATTGAAGCATTGGAGACATTATTTATTGGCTAATGAATTTGTCTTGTTTTTAGACAATTCTGCATTATTGTACATCATGCAGCAGCATAAGCTGAACCATAAACATGCGAAGTCAGTGGAGTACTTGTAGAGTTTTACATTTGTTTTGAAACGTATCAGCGGTCAAGCCAACAAAGTGGCAAATGCATTAAGCAAGAGGAATTTGATCCTACAAGAAAGTACAACACAAGTATTACGATTAAAACATCGTAAGGACTTGTATGAAATGGATGCAAATTTTAAGGAATCCTGTGAAGCATGCCGAAATCCACTATTGAGAGATAATAGCCCATGGTTAGACTATAAGAAGTAGGAGGGGTGGCTATTCAAGGGAGGACAGTTGTGTATTCCATAATGTTATATGGGAGAGAACTTAATCTAGGAAAAGCACAATGGAGGTTTGGCCAGACATTTTGGCATAGACAAGACTTTGGATTAGTTGAGCCACTTTTACTATTGGCCGAAGATGCGTAGATATGTACAGAGGTTCATGAATAGATGCAAAGTGTGTTAGCATGGAAAGGGATGTAGCCAGAATGCAGGGTTATATACACCCTTACCCATTCCAAACAGAGCATGGGACTCAGCTAGTTTGGACTTTGTCTTAGGTATGTCAAAGACAAAGCGGGGATTCGATTTTATCATGGTGGTGGTGGATCGTTTCACCAATATGGTACATTTCATTCCATGCAGAAAAACCAGTGATGCAACACATGTGGCACACTTGTTCTTCACAAAGATAGTCAGATTACATGGCTTGCTGAAGTCCATTATCTCGGATAGGGATGTAAAGTTCATAGGTCATTTCTGGCGAACCTTATGGAAAACGTTAGACACCAAATTGAACTTTAGCTCAGTTTATCACTAGCAGATCGATGGGAAAACTGAATTTGTTAATCGAAGTCTGGGAAATCTGCCAAGGAGTCTGGTTGGTGAAAATTCTAGACAGTGGGATCGTGTGCTTGCACAAGCAGAATTTTCTTATAACGATTCACCCAATAGAAGCATGAGAAGAATCCCTTTCCAAATCCTATATGGAATGCACCCACGTGGAGTATATGAATTACGGGATTTGGGTCAGTTGGAGCGTAGGAGTGTTGATGGTGAGTATTTCGCAAAGGAAATCAATGATCTACATGAACAAGTAAAATTGAAGTTACATGACAGCAACCAAAATTACAAGCAGAAAGAAAATTTGAAAAGACGGGAGGTACAATTCGAAGTAGGAGACCTGGTACTAGCACACTTGCGCATGGAGAGGTTTCCAAAAGGTGAATACAACAAATTAGAAATGAAAAAGATTGATCCTTGTAGAATCCTTTACAAGTTTTATGCGAACGCTTATGAGTTGTAGTTACCTCCAGGTATAGGAATCTCACCCATTTTTAATGTGGCAAATCTGTACCCTTACATTGATGTTAATGAAGAAGACAGTTCAGAAAGATGAACATGGGACACCAAAAATGAGGAAGAATCATGGATTAAACAAATGCCTCCAGCAAAGCCTTTAGAGATCGAACAAATCCTAGACACACAGGTGGCCAGACGGACTCGTAAGAAGGAATATTTACGGTACCTTGTCAAATGGAAGAACCATCCTATTGAGGATAGTTCTTGGTTGGACATTGGCAAGATTCAAAGCGTCGGGTACACTATTGAAGAGCTCGTGGACATGAGCCGTGAGTTTAATTTTCCCTGGGAGCCTGATGCAGGAGCATCCAACTGAAAGGCAACATATGGAATTGACTTCTTCTGATAAAGAGAAGAAGAGATTTGTGAATTTTATTTCATTTTTGTTTTATTTAAACTTGTGCTGACACAACCATTGTCATTTAAAATTAAAGAAACAGGAAATTAGGATTAGTTAAATACTAAGAATTTGTTTCAAGAAAATGTTAGGTAATTAGAAGACATTTTATCAACTGTGAGGAAACCCTGGAAAGTCATAAAAGCCAAACTAGATCCCCATTGTAAGGATCTACCATTTTTTAGGAGAAAGAGAAGAGTTATAAATTGTATTGAATATTTTGTGTGTACAAGAAAGCAATTTAAATACAGACTTCTTCTATAAGTAAAGTGATTCTTTTTTGTGCATGAGTGATGAAATGGTAATTAAGATAAAATTGTGAGACTTTGATAATTAGGTAAACTATAGAATCTCCAAGCGGAACAACATTAAAGAAATTTCGTGAAGAATAGTGTACTGGAACAGAAACTGCAGTTAAAGCAAACCCAGCAAAGAGCATACGCTTCAAATTTAAATCATAGGTACATTTACAAATAATATTCAAGCACTGCCATGTACAATTTGTTTCTATTTCTTTAAATAGTCCAATACAGGTACTAAATCAAATAGAAAAGAACATTGATAACCCAAAAGAAAACCATCAAACCTTCAAGAGTTTAAATTTACATACAAAAGCTAGTTTGACAGTGAGGGTTTGTACCCTGCCTTTTGAAGACATATAGACCATGACCGAAACCCCCATGGGTTTTCCTACTTTACATAGTTAAAACAATAGGCCAATTACAGAAGGGTCCTACCCTGTTCCAAGTCGCAAAATACCAAGGACGAGGCAGTGGAGCAGAGTTCTTTGAGGTCCAAGACCTACACATAACAACCAATAACCAAAAAAGTCTTTAAGAAACAAGTTCGACTAGTTGAAATGAAGTGGTGGAGAATAGCAGAATGAGGGAAGAACCAATAACTTACTTGAAGAAGCCTAACCTCGAGTCAAAGGAAAAGGAACCAATGCCATAACAAGAGGGTTTCAACCCAGCAAAAGAAATCAATGGATTTTACTTGCTCACCAAGTAGCTTGACGGTTAAAAGCATGAAAACAAGGTTTAGCAGTGGAAACCAAAACAAGAAATTACCTGTGCAAAGTTTGTTGAGCCGCCCTTGGAAATGGTAAGAAGAAAACCCTATTGATACACAGGACTAGGATCAAGAAAAAGTCAAAATCAATAACCACAGAGAACACAATACGACAGAGTATAAACCAGGCAACCAAAGTAATAAAATTGTAGTGTTATCAATCAAATTGATACCTCAATGAACCAATAGAGATTCTACAAGAAAATATTGAGATATTGCATACACACGGTCAAAGGAATGAATTGAACAAACAAGCAGCCACATGGTTGAAGATCCCTGCTCAGTTTTCCCCTCTCGATAATTGTGACGAAAAACGAAAATGAAACAAGTGTAAACCCTAAACCCTTAATCAATTCAACTCAGTTGTGAAGGCTAACCATGGTTACGGAACCAAGGCCTAGTACAAGGCATACGGTAAAATTAATTGCAATAAAGGATTTCAATTAATAGCCATTACCATAACCAACAAATATCTGCGGGAGTTAAGTCACATACTTAACACTTCTTCCTTGAAGTTCGCCACCATATTATTATCTCGATTGTTGTGAGATACATGGAGTTGTTATTTTCACGATTTCAGCTTAAGCTCTATATAAATACAATATCTTCGATAAGAAGAGGTGGATTTGAATCCGAGAGAAAAGAGTCAGAGTATTGTAGTGAGCACTGATCCATCTTTGTAGGCAGGGAATCGAGTTTAGAGGCAACAAAGGACTTGCACTACTTTAACTCTCTATTGCTTTCTATAATTTAATTCATGTTTATAATAATATTATTTTTTTAACTGGCTACATAACATTATTGCTTGCTTTGTTATTGAAAGTAAATACTTCATCTTTCAAATATCATTTATGATGTATGCATATGTATGTGGCTTTTTAGCACTATTGTTGACTACTTACTGAAATGCTCATTTAGAATCTGGTCAAGCTATCTTGCAGGGTTAATAAAAAATGGGATTCAAAATTGGAACTTATATAAGGAAAACAATTTATCTCCCTAAGTTTCTATCTACTTAATAGTTTAATCTTATAGATGTCATGTTTTCTACATTTCATGTATTTGAACTACAATATTATGGCATGAATCTTTTTGTCCTTATGCATATGTTTTCTTAGGAATTGGAGATGTTTGCAGTTGTATATATGTTAACAATTTATTGGGAATTTATTTGTATACATTTTCTCGAACAAGGATTAGATCTTGGAACTATTTCCCTTATCTATTTCCTTTATCTTATTCCAATTTCAACATACTTCTGTTTAGTTTCCTCTCCTTTTAATTTTCTTTTGGTTGAGAGAAGGACTAATCCTTTATTCAATCAAGATAGGTCTAGTATTAGATTCATCTTTGATTATACTTTGCATTTGTTTCTAGTTTTTGCATCCTGGAAGTCCCCTCATACAAGGGCATTCTTTAGAGTGGTTTGGTTGAGCCCAAGATCAACTTAAGGATCACTTTCTTGCCTAATCAGTGAGAGGATTGATCTGATGTATCTTCTTTATTGGTAGGTGAAATTCATATTTTAAGCTAGTGGAGATAGAGAGAAGGTAACTAGGCCTAGTTTAACTAGTTGGAACCACCATTTCAATAGAAAATGAGTTATTCTAAGTTCCCGACTAGGTGGTCTCCCTTAAAATGTTGTAGGCATAGATTTTTGGCGCTAGAACGAGGGCTTATTTTAAATTGTTTGCTAAAGTTTATTGTAGAATCTTAATCTTTGAATTAGGGGTTGCCTAAAAAACCTCCTTGGAGATGCTTCAGTGTATCACAATCAAACACTACTGCCTTTAATCACCTTTTTCAGTTCATTTCAAATGATCAAAAATTTAATATTGATGAGGTTGATCTTGATAGGATTTTCTCATATAGTTTTATAGGACAAGAAAAATACTAGTGTCTTTCACTTCCATTTACCTCAGTACACAGCTGGGATGAGTTTGCAGTGATTTTCCTTCAGGATTTTCAATGATACAACTACAAAAAGGTGTGAAAACAACTACTTGAATTGCGTAGGACAGAAGGTGAGTCCTTGGATCAGTTTTAAGTTAAATTTAAATTTAAATTAATGCTATTTAAATCCAATGACTTGCCTCATAAACATCAATCAACGAGTTGGTTTAAGTATTTAATTTCTCTTCCTTGTAATTCTAATGAAGAATCACATACCAAGGAAGGCACTAATAAAGTCATTTATCACAGTGAAAATATTGAACTTGGTTCTTCTTCATCTTCAAAAATTGTTTTAATTGATTCCCAATCCTCAAACGGATTTTCTTTTGAAAGTGAAAAAGATAACAGTTCAAACACTTTGTCTCATAGTCATAATGATTTCAATGATTATAAATCAACTCTAGTTTCTCAATCCTACAATGATAATGTACCTCATTGCAATTTTAATCTTGAGGATAATAATGATTTTAAATTCATAATCATTTGTAAAAGGGAAATCTATGTAAACAAACTTCCACTATGTTGTAACATAATTTATAAAATAGATGTATATTACAAATTACCTTTCTCTCATTCTTTTCAATTTCTTTCTTTGTTCAATTTTATTTTTTATTTTTTGCACATACTATGCTAACATATTGAGCAACAAAGTTTCAAACTCTCGTCAAATGCATTAATTAGTACATGCAATAATCAATTTCAAAATTTCAATCATCTATTTCAATTTCTTCTTAGGTTGAGGTTCTATATTAAGATTGGATAGATGATTTCATATTTCCAAATGAATTTTTCATGAATGATAACGCACGAGAGTACATCTACAAGTTAAGCTTTGTTGAAGGGAGTGAGGGAGGTTCAACGTTCTAGGGTTTCAACAAATTCTGCAACGACAGATCTTTACAAACCTCTGCAGACCTGACCGCAATGACAACAATACGACCATACAAATACAACAGGGAAGTCATGAGCATCATGAATACCCCCCATGGGGAGGATGCAGAGCCTCCCCCCAATGAAAATGAAGATTGGCAAAAGAATAAGGAAGCCTCCAATCCAGAGGATCAAAATGAGGACAACATGGATCTGAACTCACAACAAGCCAAAACAGATGACAAAGAACAACCCAAAGTCACTTCGACCACATGCAAGCCAGTGGCGGCCAAACGTCCGAAGATAGAACTCCCAAGTCATCGAATCAATGCTCAGATACAGTATATGAGGGACCATGCTCTGATAGGTAAGTTTATAGGACTATGGATGACAGAGAAAGTGTTGCATGGTTGGATAGCAGCTAAATGGAACCCGAAAGGACACATCACCCTGTAGGTGGGACCAAAAGGGTTCTTCACAGCCATTTTTAACTGCTTAGAGGACTGGAGTAGGGTTATGGATGAAGGGATGTATTTTTTCAGTGATGTCGACCTGTATCTCAGGGACTGGGTAGAACGCTTCAAACTTGATAAAGCAGACCTTAGCTGGGCTCCAGTCTGGATACGTCTCTACTCTCTCCCCATGGAATACTGGGACGAAGCTTCTCTACAAGATATTGGGAATGGACTTGGAGAATTTATCAAATTTGCAGAGGAAACAAAACTTTGAAGATACACCTCTTATGCACGAATTTGTGTCTACATGCAGCTCAGCAAGGCACTTCTAGATGTGGTAAGTCTATACCATGACGATATTGAATGGGTTCAATTAATTGACTATGAACATGTGCCGTTTAGATGCATAAGATGCCATGCCCTGGGCCACTTATTTAACGACTATCCTTTAAATAAAAAACCCTCAAATCCATCTGCACTAGATAAGCCTGATTCTGATGGCTTCACTAAAGTCGCCAATCGCAGGAAAAGCCACACGAAACCAGATTCAAATCCTAAGATTCCTCAAGCCAGCTCTTCCAAGCCTTCTACGAGCAACTACTTTGAAGCATTGGCCTGATAAGATGATCTTAACTCTGAAAACCCCGCTTCCTTAGAGAGGTAGTCAAAAAAGGACAAAAAATCTGCTCATGTAGACTCCAAGAAACTCCAAGAAGATCCCCTACCCAAAGATCCTTTCCCCTCTGCTCAACATAAAGTCCCAGCTTGGAATATTCAAGGAATGGAGGTAGACAACAAGCAACCTGAATCAAGAATAGCAACAGAAACAACTGAAGGATTAAATGAATCTCAACACATGGAAGAGGAACCAGAAAGCATAGATATTGGGGATCTAGACATTCTAGGCCTTGAGCAGACATGCAAAACAAAAAATTATGACAAAATTCCATAAAGACAACTAGAGAATATGGAGGTGATCCTCTCACGAGCACAAAGGCAAAAATCCCCGGGTATTCAGGCTGGCAGCCTATGGGATGGGAGACATATCACCAAACATAACAAAAAACATGGAAGGAAGACAGATCTCCAACGAACAATCTGAATCGGGGCAATTTTAGTGGAGTCAGGAAGATACTCCAAGCTTACAAAGTACTATAACTCCCTCCCCAATACCTCCCAATGAAGCTAATATCATGGAATATTAGAGGGCTCAATGGCCCTGGGAAAGGTAGACTAATAAAAAATATGATACTGCAAGAGAGGCCACAAATCCTATTCTTGCAAGAAACCAAATGCAATTCAATCACTCTGGAAAGAATTGCAGCAACAGCCTATCTAGGAGGTCTCACAGTCGCAGTGGATGTCGTTGGGGCTTCTGGAGGCCTAGCAATCATATGGGATGCTCGTACCATTATGCTCAATAACATCCATGCTAATAAACATTTTATTCAAGACACGTTTCACATCATAGGGACCAATATACACGAGCATCTAACCAATGTGTATTTTCCCTAGGAGGCCATGCACAAGATAGATATCCTGAATACCCTTTCGGCAATCAACACTGAAAGATTGCATCCACTATGGATCACTGGGGGTGACTTTAACATGATCACCAGGCTAGAAGAAAAAAGGGGAGGTAGGAATAGATTGGATAAGGAAGGAAACAATATAAAAGAATTTATTCAAAACAACTGGCTTATTGACGTGCCATTCAATAATGGACATTTTACCTGGAACAATAAAAGAGCAGGGTTGCATTAGATTGCCTCTCATCTGGACAGATTCTTAATATCAGACAACGCAATCCATCTAGGTGGAGACTTTTCAGCTTCAATCTTGCCGCTCTTAGCATCAGACCACTAGCCAATCTCTCTTCAATGGCCTCGTCCTGGCAATACAATTTGAAACCATTTCGGTTTGACGCTTTCTGGAAGTCTCATCCAGATTTCAATAACCTTATCAACACAGAATGGAAGAATTTTTCTCCTCCAAATGGCACAAAAATGTTTCAATTTCAGCAGAAGCTTAAACACCTCAAGAGCAAGATCAAACAATGGAACCATACTTCTTTTGGAAATATTTTCCAGGCTCAAATTTCCCTCGATCAAGATATGAAATGATTGCAATAGAAGCTTATAATAGGAGGCTGATCAGATAACCTATCAGAATAGGAAAATTATCTTGAGTCACAGATCTCAGAGAGAGCAAAACAGGAAGAAATTCTATGGAGGCAAAAATAGAGAATAAGATGGCTTAAGGAAGGAGAAAAAAACACAATTTTTTTTTCACAAGACCACCATCCAACTAAGAATGAATAACAATATCACTCATATTCAAAATGAGCAGGGGGTAAAGATGGAAACACATGAAGAAATTAAAAGCGAACTTCTAAACTACTTCAAGCAGGCTCATCATGAGCCACAAATAGACAGATCACATGCCATATAAAAAATTACAAGGAACATTCCAAAACTTATTACAGAGGAGCATAACCAACTCCTCCTCAAGCCTGTCAACTTACAGGAGGTGGAAACTGCAGTTCGGAAATTGAAAGAAGGGAAGGCGCCTGGATCGGACGGATTCACCTCCAATTTTTTCTATAATTTCTAGGAGCTGATTAAAATGGAAGTCTGGTAGGTAGTTGAGGAATTGAGAACTTTGAGATGGATGCTTCCAGCCATGAATGCTACTTTCATTGCCCTTATTCCCAAGGAAGCTCAACACAGTACCCATGACAAATATAGGCCTATTGCCTTGTGCAACATAATATACAAGATTGTCTCCAAAATCATTGCCTCCAGACTCAAATTGTTGCTCCCTCTTATCATTTCGCCTGAGCAATCTGGATATGTCGAAGGTAGGAAGATTACGGATGGCATCATCTTTACTCATGAAATTATTCACTCCCTGAAGCACTCCAAAAAGCCAGGCATGCTCCTTAAAATAGATCTTTCAAAAGCATTTGATAGCTTAAGCTAGATGTACATAAAAAAACTCTAATTGCTTTTGGTTTTGCTCTCCCCTGGGTAAGGTGGGTCATGAGTCTAATCTCCTCCTCCTTCTTTTCTGTTCTTATCAATGTTATTCCCTCCTCCACCTTTCATCCTTCTGATGGAATCAGACAAGGAGACCCTCTTTCCCCCTTCCTTTTCGTTATTATGGCAGAAGGGTTCGGTCGCAACATTAAAAAAGCTTAGCAATCACAGCTCCTAAGAGGATTTTCCTTTCATAACTCTACCACTTTCACCCACCAGTAGTTTGTTGATGAAAACATGATTTTTGGTCATCCATCCATCCAAGAGGCTCGCCTGCTCAAAATATTACTGACGGATTTTTCGGAGGCTTCAGGAGCAAATATCAATAAAGCCAAATCCCAAATCTTCTTTTTTCATACCCCTGCTAATACCAAAGCTTCCATAGCTCGCATTTTCTTGGATTCTTTATTGCTATCCTCCCTTCCAAATATCTAGGAGCACCCATGACTACCTCAGCCTTGAAGCACTCTACTTGGAAGATCCTTTTAGAAAATTTGGAGGCTCACCTTACCTCTTGGAATCATAGGGCACTCAATATGGCAAGTCGTCTAGTCATTATAAAATCTGTCCTTCAATCAATGTCATTGTACCTTTTCTCGATCCTAGCTGCTCCCAAATGGGTTCTCAAAGAAATTAAACATCTCCAATGATCTTTCTTATGGGGAAATTCAGGTGAAATTCACAAATGGGCTCTATTCAATGGGACACAATGTGCCTTCCAAAATGCGCTGGTGGAGCTAGACTAAGGGACCCTTATCATAGCAACGAGGTCATGGGTGCTCACATCTGGTGGAAATGGCTTACTATGCCATTCACCCCCTGGGCCACTCTATGGATAGAAAAATATGCCAGTAATCGCCCAACAGAAGAACTAATACGAATGTCAGAAGCTAACATGGGCTCCTTAATCTGGAATTCGGTTAAGCAACACAAAAGCCTTATTCAGCAGCATAGTTTCTGGGAAGTTAAGGATGGCAATACAAAACGGTTCTGGGAAGATTCCTTGCAGCAACAACCCAAATTAAAGGACCTAATCTCACCTCTTCAACTTCTAGATCAGGATATGTAGACTTATGACAAATTCAAACTTTTTTGGAATCCTTCTACAACACAAGAAACAAACAATGGATTAGGGCGGACGAAATCTTAAGACATGGAATAGAACAAGTTCAACAGACTCTTGATACAGAATCAATGAAGAGGAAAATACAACATTTAGATGAAAGGGATATTCTTAGATGGGGCTACGAAGAAAAAGGTACCTTCACCACCCGGGAGGCTTATAATATCATTATCAAGGAACATATGGTCAAAGACCCTCTCTGGAACAAAATCTGGGACCCTACCATCTGGTTGAAAGTCTCAACCTTTCTATGGCTTTTATGTCAAAACAAAATCCTCACATGGGACAATCTAAGGAAGAGAAACTATCATGAGCCCTCCCTGTGCCCCAATTGCAGGCAAGAAGAGGAATCCACAAAGCATCTTATGCACTCTTGTTAATTGGCTTGCAAGCTTTGGGAAAAAGTCAGTTTTCAATGCCAAAAGGAAGGAAGGATCCATGGAGACATCATAGCCACTATTCGTAATTGGGATCAGAAACCATATCAAAGCAAGATTTTAAATTTCTTATG
>APFE030259126.1:0-15742 GCA_000404065.3 Pinus taeda
TTCTTTTTTTCATAATGTTGGGGAGCATTGCAATTCTGTTTTGGGTTAGTATATTCTATGCGAAGGAGCTAAGCTTGAGCAGGCTTGGAACTCTTGGCATTTTAATCCTTTGAGTTGTCCTCACAAGGCTCTTCCCCTCATCATATGTTGGGGGGTATGGTGTGCTCGTAACAAGATGATTTTTCAAGATAAGATTTCAGACCCTTTTCATACATCTGAGGAGGCTATGGCTATACTTAGTCTTTTTCCCTAGGAAAAGAATTTGGGGCCCCTAGAGTGGTTGTTCCTGAGATCATCGATATATCCAATCCTTGTGGATACTTTGACGGTGCTTCGTCTGGTAACGATCAACAATGTGGAGGTAGTTTTGATTCAATTCCTTTCTCCAAATCATTCTTATTAAGTTAAGATGGGGTTGGGCCCTGGATCTAACAACAAAGTTGAGCTCCTAGCCTGCAAATATTTGTTATTGTTTGCTAAAGAGAAGGGTTGTACAAGGATTAATATTTTTGGAGACTCCAAGCTCATTATCAACTCGATTAATGACATTTACTCACGCATAAACATATTTCTTTTGCCTATATTAGAAGAGATTTCGAGCATTGCATTATCTTTGATTTCTTTCACATGTTTGCACATCTTCAGGGATAAGAATCAGGAGGCTGATGGTTTATCAAAGGATGCCTTGCTTCTGGAGAAGGACCAATGTATTATTACAGAGCAAATCAATGATAGACTATTAGAGTTTCATCTTCAAATTAATGGGGCCCATTTTTAGACCTCAGAGAATGGTGTCTGTACATGCATACTTTAGCTAGTCTGTTTATTGTTTTACCTGATAGACTATTAGAGTTTCATCTTCAAATTAATGGGGCCCATTTTAGACCTCGGAGAATGGTGTCTGTATATGCATACTTTAGCTAGTCTCTTTATTGTTTTCCCTAGTTTTACTAATTCATTTTTGTTTTTCCAAATCTTGAACAAGTCTTTTACTACGATATTTTAACACTATGAAATGAATAGATTAACTGTTTTTTTATAAGATACAAATATGTATATATCTGTTTAGTATTGTACTCTCTCTTGGTCTTTTTTTGTAAGACTCGACATTGTTTTCATAGTTACTTAAATTATGATATATTTGTATATAGTTAAGAGCACCTAATAATATATATACCGAATATATTTTTCTCCATGTCAATATGAATAGAAATACGAGTTTTTTAGTCGGAAAAGAATAACTCTCATTCTCGCCTTTCATGGATAAACAATTCTCATAAAATTGCATCGCAAACGTCAATTTCACGTGTAAAAAAACGTCATAAACATGTTGTGCATAATAAATATTAATATCACATACGAAAAGTCACAAATATATTGGTTCTTTCATATCCTAGCTTAGAGGTTAGTTGTCGTAACCATTTGTTTTCTTATATCATTCATCCCATTTATTACATTTTACGTGTAAGGTTTTAAACGTGATGGCGTCGTATTAAATAAAAAAGTAATTCCATTGAAAGAAGTAAATTAGTTTTACAATTTTAAATGTAACAACATTAATTCTTTGTCGGTGTTGTAACCATTAATAAAATAAAATAAGAAAGAAAAATCATATCAACTGAGGTGTTTGTCGCTGCATTCCATAGCTGTAAATGTAAAGGCGGTACACATTTTTTTTTAATTAAAATGATTATTAAATATAATAATATAAATTAATTAAAATTTCTATTTTTTTCGTTAAGTTTAGGTCTCTTAAGATATTAGATGACTACGGGTGGTTTGAGCAGCAGTGACGTAATTTAAGTCTTAAAAAAATTATTTGAAATTAATTAATTAATTAATTTTATTTTTTAATATAATTAATATTAAAAGATTCGTTATATAAATAATATATAAAAAAATAACATTTAAAATTTAATATGGAAATGTTTATAAATTATAATTTAATTAAATTTTCTCTTTATCGGGATGTGTAATGAGATAGGTGAGGGTGGCAGGAGTAATAATGATTATGGAAGGATAGACGAACGTAACCACAGCGCTGAAGCCGCCCTTCCAGCGAAGGTAATGAGTAGCAGGTCAGTGCAAGGCCCAAGAAATCGGTATGGGGGAGGTGGACTACAGGTGATTAGAAGAGGGGGCGGCGGTAATGGAAGAGGGAGAAGGTTGGTGAGGAGATATTATATGAAGGTGGCGAAGAGGATAGGAAAGGGGACTCTAAGCGAGACGAAGGTGGAGCAGAGCGTAGCGCAGTCGGCAGGAGCCACAGGGAGGATAGCGATTCTGGGTATGTGAAACCTGAGACCCCTGTATCCTTTTACTCTGTTACAGTAGATAGTATGGATAAGTTAAGTTTATGTGAAGTCCCTGTAGAAGGAAAGGGTTGGAGCGAGGTCGTCCTCCCCTCAACATTGCATTGTGAGGGACAATTAGGTCAAAATTGGAGGATGACTCAGGGTGAGCGGGGGAATTGTAGCCGGGAGCATAGCCCGGGAAGAAATTTGGGAAACGAGGGCAAGCAATCCACTATAATAGCAGAGGGGAAGTCGGAGAAATGGGATTCGAAAATTATGGCTTTAGCCCACCATGTGATACGCCTGACAGAGGGTCTTATACATCTCTTGTATACTGATAATGATGAACAATGTCAAACCCAAAAATAGGGTGGTGACTGCAATAGAAAGAGAGGAATACCCGAAAGGAAAACGGTAGTGGGAGAGGATGATAAGGAACTTGAAAATCTTATTCCGGTGACTGATAATTGTCAACAGGTAAGGAAAGCAACCAGGATGGCGCGCCCAGGTTGCGGCAGAGGACGCGGAGGCAGAGGACGACCAAGGTGTGAGAACCAGGAAAGCCGACCAACAAAACTCCCAAGTAACCAAAGCAGAGGAAGACGGTCCACATTGACTACATTTCAGGAAGCGACAAGAGCATACTGGGAAGGTACGAATGAGGACATCCGTTGTATCATCCGAGACATGGAGCCAAGTGTGTTGGAGGAGCAGTTGGAATCTGAGATGGAAGATTGGGCGAAAATGATTCGAGACCCAGGGAACACGCAAGGAAGACTGACTTTGTATAGATAGTCTCTTCATATCTACTGGGTTCTTAAACGCCTCTTGGCAAAAGCACTAGAATAGGTAGCGAAAGAAATGGCAGAAATTGCAAATGGTATGCCGCTTCCAGGTCATAATGATTAGACAGAACAACAAATTGGAAGAGATGTCGCAACTGCTGTGCAAGATGGTTAGCATCAACCCAAGGCAGGAGGAACAAAGGGACACTCCCATGGAAATGGACCAGAAAGCAGGCACCAGAGAGGAATGATCCTCTTGAGCATTTTCTGTGGTTTCTGATCTTTTTATTTTCACAGTCTTATGCATGTTAGTTGCTTAATAGGTAGTTTCAGGTGTATAGTGCATATAGCTAGTATGGAAAGACTCATGAAGTTTCGTTTTTGGAATGCTTATAACAAACTGAGGTGGCCAACAGACCTATTTCCCTTCGGGGCAGATTGAGGCCACCAAAATGATGTATATGGTCTTGTTTATTATAAATAGAAAAGAAAGGCACTACCTACACTTACAAAAAAAAATATTAATTAAAATTTTATTATTTTAAAAAATTAATATAAATTTAAAATAAAGGTATGTTTTAATATTTAATTGGTTTCAATAATTAAGGTTATAGTTTATCTGGTGAATGTTTTAGAGTTTTTCTGGTCATATTTTCTAATAGAATTTGTCCATAATTTAGTAAGGATTTGTTGGAATCACAAGTTTGAGTTATGAACTCTCCCTAACTCAGGTGCTTGAGTTGTGAACTACAAGAAATTTGGAGGAGCACACATTGTGCACAAATTCACTCACCAATTTATTCATATTCTTTATTCAAAGATAGATTACAATCCACATAAATAGTACTCATGAGATCCAACAAATTTCAAACAAGGAGAATATTGTTGAGAAAATCTATCAACAAAAATCCAACAACCAGAAACCCAATCCTAGCTATTTACTAATGTAAGCATTATTTCCAAGTGCCCCTTTAAACACTTACATTACATCATTACACAAATTAATACAAAAATGACAAATTACAATTCACATGTCACATCTGTCTAACTAGTCTTCCTCGACACTCACCCCCACTTTGAAGTCTCTCGGACAATGGTCTTTTCACCACCACAATCTACGAGTCTCTCATTCAACTCATTTAACACATAATCACCTCTCACCATCTATGATGAACTTTGTATAACTGACACTTCTCGATCTCCCGAAGGACAATCTCGATATTGGACTGTATCCAACAATCAATTATGCAACTGACCTTTCTACACACATGGATCTCATGAAATTAACATGCTATTAATGCTCTTGAAGCCCAAAGCACAACAAGATCCATCAGTATATAACATATTCACACAATCGAACTAGCGATACGTTCTCTCGGCACCGAAGAATGTTAAGAACCACTGGTTTAATTATATTCTTCTATTCATTAATTGGTTTTGCACTTTTTACAAACAAACAAACCACTTAACAAAGAAGACACAAAACCAATCACACTCCATAACTACTCTCCTCTATTCCACCCTACACAATGCGAACAAAACTCTTCAAAACTGGTTCGTTGGTGAAAATTAATTGAAACAAATAAACTGGATCTTCAGTGGCTTCTGCTAATTTCCCTATTGATGGGTTTCACAACAGACTGGATTTCATCAAAATTTACGATCCTTGCCACATCCAAATTGACCATCTTCGCACAAGGTAGAACATATCCCTTCTTCTGCAGAGACTCCTTCTCAAAGACCCAAAAGTACTATCAAGCTTCTTAAAAGCAGACTTTATCCATATAATAAAACGAACCAAATGCCCACCCGGAGCAAGCTTCAACAAATCCAATCTATCAACGCACGCGATCTCCACACCCAGAATATTCTTGAAAGCCTTAACAATCAAAGGATCCTTGTGTGAAACATATCGTTTTTTCCTCATCTTACCCTTACCGACATGAATACTCTGACTTTTCTTGACCTTTTCCACGTCCGCAAAAGCACCCACCTTCTTAAAAACCTTTAGAGCAGTCGAGGTTTTCTCAACCCCTTTGATGCCATCACTGAGAACGAGCGACAACTCTGGGATGGATTCGATCCTGTGACCTCGGGCCATGATGAGGGTGGGGATCACAGAGGCCCCCAGAGAAGAGACCACTGCGTGTCTCTTATGGTTTAAGTTGATTTTCCGATGCCATTTTTGCCATATTTTCGTGGGGGCAAACCTCCGCCCACCACAGCACATTCTCACTCGCAAATCTCATTACAACATCACATAAAAGCAAAAAGAATCAGCAGTTGTGTAGATCCACAAAAAACACTCAAACACACCTCGACACTCATTTATCTACTGTAATTTATCTACAGATAATCAAATCTCACATCTCTCCCATCTTTCTGGGCACTCCTTGAGGGAGTCAAGCTCGTACAGGCTTTGATACCAACAATAAATTTGGAGGAACAAAGATTGTGCACAAATTCACTCACCAATCAATTTATATTCTTCATTCAAAGCCAAATTGCAACCCACATAAATAATACTCATGAGATCCAATAGATTCCAAACAAGGAGAATATTGTTGAGAAAATCTCTCAACAAAACTCCAACAACCAACGACCCAACCTTACCTATTTACTAATGTAGCTCTCCTTAATTCGGGTGCTCCAACAACCAACAACCCAATCTTACCTATTTACTAATGTAACTCTCCTTAATCCGGGTGCTCCAACAACCAACAACCCAATCCTACCTATTTACTAATGTAAGCATTATTTCCAAGTGAACTCTCCCTAATCCAAGTGCTCCAAGGTTTTTTAGGGCGTTGAGTGAAAACCATATTTTAAATAACAAAATATTATGTTTCACCAAAATTTGACCAAAAACTCCAAAACAATGTCTAAATTAAGGGTGTGTGTGTATATACATACACACACACACACACACACATATATATATATATATATATTCTCGGAAGAAAAATCATAACTTTCTATTAAGGAAATACAAAGTTACATTAGCATATGCATAAAATGCATTAAGTTAAATCCCTAAAAAAAACTAGTAAGAACAAAAAAGACTAGCTGGAAAAAAAATAAACCCAATAGCTATCAAAATAAAATTGTTTCTAACCATATATGATTATGTGCTATATTAACCAAATCATTTTACATTTTATAAACTGTGGTTGAAAGCATTTATATAGAAATAAATAAAATGAGAAATATAAGCATCTTATATACATTATACATAAGCAAAAAACTGGTGCTAGAAATTTTGATTAACTTTATCTGGATGTTCTATGACCGACCATTCCCCATAATTTATCCAGTAACTTTCTTGGACCAGAGAATTTGCTTTAAAATTCCTTTCCATGTAAATGTGAAATTAAAAACATGTTTTAAGGGGAAAACATCTTCAAAAATGAGAAGCAATGTGTGACTATGATATCTTTGAATATCAAAGTCTAAATTAAATATTATAATAATAATATAATATAAATTAAATATTATAATAATAATATTTATTTGATATATTTTTTGATTTGATTATGATTTTTTATTTTTCAAAACTTATTTTCAAATATATAAATATATTCCACTTCTTAAAAAAACTCTAATTCAAATTTATAATGCGATTTTTTTTACAAAATTTGCGTCCGAATTATTATGAAAAAACAAAAGCTTAAAAAATTTAAACTATAACCTATAATAAATTTATAATATACACCAAATATTACAAGCCTATGCTCATAATTAAAATTGGACCAATAAAATAGTAAACCAGTGACAACGACTTTTTCGTGTATTCAGTTATTTGAAAATAATAAAGGACAAGATTATGAACAAGCCAAAAAAAAACTTAATTTATATAAGGCGCGTTTAAGCGATATGCATGACTAGTAATGACCAGTGATGAAAACGAAAGATTAGGTTAACCGCCATGTTTAGTATTGAATTTGTTACGAGATTTGTATTAAAAATCGAATCATAACAAAAGTATATTTTAGAGATAGGCCTACGAAGTATGAAGTCACTCTTATCACTTTCTCATAAATTTACATTTTATATAAACTTTACAAAATCTCCACTCTTTTTATTTGATAAATTTATTTTTCTATAAATTTTAAAAATCTTACTATTTTATTTTAAAAATTAATTAAAAATCGATTTACGTTTAAAAAATAATAATTTAAAGAAATTATTATTATAAAAGTAAATTAAAAATAGATTATGTTTTAAAATAATAAATTTATAATTAAAAAATCATTATAAATTTCAAATTATTTAAAATTTTCATATATAATTATTAATTATAAAATAATAAATATTTAATAATGAAAGAATCTACTATAATTATGTGGATATATATATTTTTATTAAATTTTTGATTTTATGGTTATTAATCCAAGATGCTTATATAATTTGGTGATTTATATTTTTTTGTCTCCTAATTCATAACTATTTTCACAATTATTTTATTTTATTTGACTATAAATTTAGTATATAATTGTTGATAAACATATATTTCTGAAAAATGCAAAAACTCGCTCTTCTCATCTCCTCATCATTCTCTTTAAACATCTCCTAGTATCATTCTCTTTTATGGATAGATAAATAAATGAAATTTTAGATAATAATTTTTTTATATCTTTAATTCTATAAATCTATTTCCATATATTGATTATAAGTTTATAACTATGTTTTTATATATATAATTTTATTATATATTTTTTAAATAATTGAGGGTAAATATATATATTTTTATAAATAAAATGCTTAACTATTCTCTTTCTCTTCAGTATTTTTATAAAATATTTTAACTTCATGATTTTTACGCCATTGAAAAATTATTATTCACTCTTTATTATTTTTATCCCATTCAAAAATAATTTAACAGAGCAGTCGTGCTTTTGCCATCGACGTTCAACAACAAAAACGACTTAACAACTTCACCAGTTTTTTATTTACAGTGAGTTTTCCTCTCTAATGAAAAAGTCATTATCAAGAAAAGTATAATAGGGTAATCGCAATGTGTGTGGGTAAGAAAAGGATGTTAGTAAAGAGGACAAGATTGAAGAGACTCTCGTGTCCAGCGTGCTTGCTTACGTGGCCAGGTTGGAGGAAGTAAGTTTGTACGTTGGAAAAGGCTATACAATAAATGGAATTGACCCGTTGTAGCCTTTTTTTATGACATTTAGGTTAAAAGACCCGGTTCCAAGGCCAAGAGACCAATCTCAATCACGTGGGCCTTGAGCAAACTAAAAGGAAAACTCCTTTGTTAAGGTGGGCACTTAACCAGATAATCTTCAATGATCTTGTCACAGCTCGGATCTGTGTATATGTCTATTTATGATGTGGCCTACCCCAATCCATGATAGCTTTATCATCCAAGAAATTGTTCGTTCATCGTGTGGGTCTGTGATGGCAGCTTAGTATCATATGAAATTCAATCAGGAAAGATCAGCTTTTTTTCTCAGTGGTCTATAATTAAGTCAGTTATGGACTCCAAATTATCTCCTACTCGGGCATTATGGTCATTGGGCAACACTTTACTGTGTTGGTATGTGTGAAAAGCAGCAATAATAATAATAATATATTAATTGGCATGTTGTGTTATATTCACTTTTAAGGGAGGGGTTACAGAGTGCACCATCCTGTCAGGTCTGCATCACTCAGCAGGCACTGGGATCCAACTCTCTTTTTCTTGGCATTTGCATTTGTGTTTGTTTGTGTCCCAACTATTTACCGCTTTTCTTCCAATTCCCAATAGTCAAGTAGCACTCCATTTTCTTCAGTGTATTCTGCCCTGCCATTGCAATCATTTCATCGCTACTCGACAATATTAAACCTTAATCAATCTTTGTTTCCTCCATTGATCGTCTCAATCTCAACTCAGGTGGGCATAATTTATTTAGATATAGAAAGACAGACTTTTAAGATAATAAAGCTTTCGTACTCTCCGCCTTCAATGTAACTTCTGATAGATGGTGGTGTACCTACACCAGCAGGACATTAGCGGAGCACAACCCTGCCGCCTTCCCTTACTTCCCCCTTTCTCTGTGAAAGCTTATCTGTTGGCGGTGGTAACTGTTTGAAACAGAGATTGGTGATGGATTAGCGGCCCAGAAAGGCAAGGCATGGGAGAATACTGGGCGTGCGCAGGGCCTTTCGGGATCTGGGAAGTGTTTGGTTTGTAAGATGAGAAGCTTGTGGCTTACAGATTCGTGCAAAGATAGCCAGGTTCATGCCCTCAACCCCATTGAAAGGACTCCCCAGTCCTGGCTCCAAGTCGAAAGAGGAAAGCTTGCGAAAATGTCTTGCTCCGATCCTTCCTCCTTTTACAAGTATGTCTCTACTAATCTCTGTCCGATTTGTATGACGGTAATTTCTTTGACAGGAAGCTTTTTCTAGCTTGCTCATATTTATGTTGTGTAGAGTTGTGGTTAGCGTGAGATTTGATTTTGAGGGTGTGCTTGGTCCCCTGAAATAGAAACTAAAAGTCATAGCTTTTCTGAAACATTCGGGTTTGAAGCTAGACTTTGCCTTAATCCACGCGGAAGAAAACATAGCAGGGAGAGGGGAGATGAAACTCTCTAAAAGTAGAATAAACGTCCAATTTAGCTGCTAATTCAGGACCTTTACCAGTATATATCTTTATAAAATGTTTTCTTTGACGACTAACATAGACAACAGTATATAGGCCTTTTATAACAAGGCCATCGTACCCGCCAGAAGGCTAGCTAAGGGCAAAATTGGGCTGGATACAAACCAAAAGCGCACACTGCACTACATAGGCCCCTTGAACATATAATAGAAGTGTATAAGGTGCATAGAGTGAATAAATAAAAGTATAATTAAACGGCCAAATGTTCCGAAACAAGCATCAGCCCATCATATTCTGGGAGCAGCAGGAAGGGGTCCCAGCATTGGGCAGCTGGTTGTCGTGTCCTTGGGGGTTGGGGCCTAACCAGTAGCAGAAGCCTCAGGGTTGGTGACAACTGGTACCAGCCATCATTGTTGGGTTCTGGTGTCTACTCAGCCTCAGAGATGCTAACCTTGAGCATAGGGAACTTATTATTATGCTGCGTAGGCTGGGATGGCTAGCTGTGTTACCATTATATATCCTATTTTGTAAACATCCCATTTTATGACAATCTGACAAGAATACAGTAAAATTGCTTTTATTTTTGTAAATGCTGTAAAATTGTCCTCTTAATGTAACCTCTCCAGTTATAAAGCCTTTTCCCTTCACCAGACAGTTGCGTGTTTAGTCCAAGCCATGTTGCAAGCTGTCATAACAATGTTGAATCCAGCATAATGTTGGTCTTCCATCTACATAACACACCATCTCTACTTGAACATGCTCTTCTTAAACTGAAACCTGCATGCTAATACTGTTACAAATGTTCACTGCTTATGGTCTGAGAACATAATTTATTTAAGTAGGAATTCTTTTTAGAAGTGAAATAAAGGCACTGGAAATGATTCAGATGAATATTACCTGCTTTATGTTTATCGCTGATTGTTTCTGTTTAAACTTCAAAGCATAAGTACTAGAAGTATTCAGGGGAATACCTACTGCACTAATCATTTCAGTTTATGTGCTTGGTATAGGCAGTTTGTGTCCTTAGCATAGGCAGTTGTTAAGAAGTTATTTTGTATTTATTTTTGTGAAACTTTGACATGCAGTTCATCACTTATCAAACTTGCAGAACCTCCCATAGAGCCGAATTTCAAACCACTAGATTATGTAGAAGTGCTGGCTCAGATTCATGAAGAACTTGAAGCTTCTCCCAACCATGGAAAGTCAGACCTTTATTTATTGCAATCTCAAGTTTTCAGGGGCCTTGGTGAAGTGAAACTGCTCCGGCGGAGTCTCCAATCTGCCTGGAAACATGCTAGTACTGTTCATGAGAAGCTTGTGTATGCAGCCTGGCTGAAACACGAGAAACAAGGGGAGGAGATGATCAGTGACCTGCTTTCTCAGTGTAGCAAATGCCTGCAGGAATTTACTCCCTTGGATATTATTTCAGAATTTTCACCAAAAGTAGCTTCAATTGATTTCTCATGTTCTCCCATTTCGAAAAACCAGGAAGCCCTACTTCAATGTGGCTCTGCTTCAGATCCTTCTTCAGATATTGTTGTTTTCCACATCGGAGAGGATGAAATAGTTTGTAATCGACAGAAAGTTGCCACAATGTCTGCTCCCTTTCATGCCATGCTGAATGGTTGTTTCACAGAAGCACGGAAAAGAGACATAGATTTTTCTGATAATGGTATTTCTGCAAGAGGCATGCGTGCCATTTGTAAATTTAGTGAGACAGGTAAACTAAGTGATGATCTGTCACCAGATGTCTTGTTAGATATCCTGGCTTTTGCAAACAAGTTTTGTTGTGAGCAATTGAAGGATGCTTGTGACAGAAATCTGGCATCTTTAATTCATACTGAACAGGATGCAATAACTTTTATGGAATATGGCTTGGAAGAGGGTTCTCAGGTGCTAGTGGCTTCCTGCCTACAGGTGATCTTGCGTGAACTTCCTTATTCTTTACAACATGAACAAGTTGCAAAACTCTTTTACAACACTGACACGCGGAAGAGGTCAATAATGGCGGGCAGTGCTTCATTTGCTTTATATTCTTTATTAAGTGATGTTGCTATGAAGGATGATCTGATATCAGATAAATCAGCCTTTTTCCTAGAATGCTTAAGAGAGTGTGCAACAACTAGCAGACAAAAATCACTGGCTGTCCATCAGCTGGGTTGTGTGATGCTTGCAAGAAGAGAGTATGATAAGGCTGAAAGGTTATTCGATGCAGCTGTAAATGAAGGCCACGTTTACTCTCATGCAGGTCTAGCAAGAGCAAAGTATAAGAGAGGATATAAGCATGCAGCCTATGATGAAATCAGTACTTTATTATCTTCTTGCAAGCAGTTAGGTTGGATGTATCAAGAAAGGTCTTTGTATTGTGATGGGAAAGAAAAATGGTTAGACTTGGAAAGAGCAACAGCATTGGATCCAACTCTTACGTATCCTTTTATGTACCGAGCTGCAGTATTAATGAGAGAGCAGAGTGCACATGCTGCACTGATAGAAATCAATCGTGTTCTAAGTTTCAAGTTGACACTTGATTGCCTGGAGCTTCGAACTTGCTTTTACTTGGCCCTTCAAGATTATAGGGGTGCATTGTCTGATATTCAAGCAATCTTAACTTTAAATCCAAACTATATGATGTATGGGGGTCGTGTGGGGGCTTCTCAGTTGCGTAGTCTATTGATTCCACACGTGGAGCATTGGACAACTGCAGACTGCTGGATGCAGTTGTATGATCGATGGTCTTCTGTGGATGATATTGGGTCACTCGCTGTAATTTACCAAATGCTGGAGTCAGATTCTGGAAAGAGTCTACTTTTCTTTAGACAGTCACTTCTTCTGCTCAGGTTTGTTTGTCACATTGGAGGCGAATATTTTTTGGATGATATAGAAAATATAGTTGCACGTGACTATTAAAAGTTGGTTTTAATCATGCTGATTTTCTTTCTAGAATTGCAATATTGATCGATAAAATGTTGAGTATTGGGTGTTATTTATTGACTAGGTTAAATTGCCCCGAAGCAGCAATGCACAGTCTTCAGTTGGCCCGCCAACATGCAACCTGTGAGCATGAGCGTCTGGTTTATGAGGGATGGATCCTTTATGATACAGGTCATTGTGAAGAGGGACTGCGGAAAGCAGAGGAATCAATTGCCATCCAAAGGTCATTTGAGGCCTTTTTTCTTAAAGCATATGCTTTGGCAGATTCCAGCATAGATCCAGCATCTTCCGTTGTCATTGTATCACTACTGGCAGAAGCTTTAAAGTGTCCTTCTGATGGGCTTCGCAAGGGTCAGGTTTGCATTTATTCCTAACAGCAAATGCCTTGGAATGTAATTTTCTTCTGTGCAGATTGAGCATTAATTCTGGATTTATATTTTAACTTTTTTTCTCTTCCATTATTTCATTCACTAAGATGATTCAAATGTCTGTATGGGACATTTTTTGAGTCAGATCAGGTACTGAGCATGATTCCCTATCCACCATATTTCAAATTATTTTTTTGATCACATGTCTTGTGTGTTAGCATTTGCGTTGCTCTAAAGTGTTTACACCATGTTAGGGGTGCCTTCATGTGACATCGGTTGCATGGCGAAACCCTAGCCTTTTAGTTGTATCTCAGACCTTTTGGTTGATGACATTTGGAGAGCTTTCTATATCTCGTAGCTTGACCTTGGACTTGGTGCTAGATGTGGTGCACTCCTTGATGAGGTGGTTATCTTATGTGGCATTGATATCTTCCATAGACATGGTACTTGTGTTGAGGAGGATGGTTGCTTGCATGGGTGTTGGATCTATCTTGGAGGACAAGTACTAGGCAATAGTGGGAAGGGTGCTTAGCCTAAGGCGTGTTAGGACTATTGGGCATGCCTTTGGAGGATGAGCACTTGACTTGAGGGTGCATTGCTTGCTGTTGTATATGGACTTAGGACACAAATGTTGAGGAGGAGTGTTGAAGCATTGGTTGCTTGTCTTGAAGAGTGAGGAGACTTGTGATAAGGAACATTGAGATTTGGAGCCCATGCTTGGGGAGCGCACCACTTGGGGAGAGAGCACTTCACTTGGAGACCTTATCCTGAGGATTAGATTATGTTGCTTGTGAAACCTAGTCCATTCTACTATTGTTGGCCACCCTTTCCATATAAAGTGAGGAGAGAGTCTTTTGTTGTAGCATTCATGTAAGAGTTCATTAGGTGATTTATATCTTGAAGATAAACTTGTCATTAGATGATTTATATCTTGAAGATAAACTTGTCTTGATTCTTTGTACTTGTTTTCCTTCAAGGGAGGAAGGTGCTAGTGTTTGTGATAGGCAAAACCTAGAGGAGACTTGGTGTGCTAGGATTTGAGTCCTTGTGTGAGATTGTCCTATGATTTGTGGCAAAGAAACTCTAGAGGACACTTGGAGCACTTTGATTGGAGAGCTTGTGTGAGGCAAGCTTGGAGAAAGATAAGGATGAATTTGATGGTGTTGTTGCTAGCTTGTTGAATATTCTTTGGTGTGGCCAGATAGGTTGGTGGGATGTCTTATTAGGACTTTGTGTTGACACCTAATCCTCACGATTCGGTGAATTTATGTAAATAATTAAATTAGGAATGTGAACAGTCATCAGGAGATGAACTGAGCAGTCACACCCTTTTGTATATAACAATAACATACCTAATGGAATGAATTGAATCAGTTTTACTGCCTATTGGAGTTACTGCCTGGCCTGACATGGTATCAGAGCCAGCTCCTTTTTTTAGCCTTTGTGTCTTTGTAACTCATGGTTTGCTCCACTGCTCCCCATATAATTCAACCACTGATTACCTGCGTTCTGTCTGCCATCCCTGCGCTCTCTGTACCTGCGCTCTCTGTCTGACTTTCATCTGACATTCACCTGACATACGTTTGAACGCTGGACGCTTGTGTTACAGTGTGTGGGGTCTGGGAATTGGATGCCTGTACTGATGCATGTACACGCAGTGTGTGTGCCAAACAACACCATTTGCCTAATTGGAATGATATTTGCTTGAGGTGTCAAAAGCAGTGCCTTAGGTTTCGTTCTGGTTCTTTCTAGTAGCCCCTCCTTTTGTGGTAGGTTTCAGAATGAATAGAGAAGAAAGCTGAATACTGGATTTCAGGTTTCTTCTGTATTAATTCGATTGATTGCCATTTTAATAATGAGTGAATCGCTTGAGGAGTCGTATTTTTATTCTGGTATTTTTATTCTGGCATCTTTATTCTGGTCAAAATTCAGCGAATATTCAGTGTACCCTTGATTATGCTGTTCACGATGGGCCTCTGCATACGGATGGCAGTGAGGGACATGTTTTGAACAGTTGATCCATTTTTATTTTGTTCTGGGATATATTTCCGTTTCTCGTCTCCTCTGAGGAAGGTGGTTTGAGGAGCCTCGCCCTTCCTTTGCCGCATGCAGACATCTCTTGGCCACGGGTTACATGACTGTTCTAATATATTTAAACGCTGCTGTTGTAATATGCCGGATATTTGAACGCTCGGCATTATTGTTATTTTCTTCAATAACCCGAGACTCTATTCTTGATCAATGTGGGGACCGCTCCCTCGTCTTGGCGTTTTTTCTGTGTATGTTCGTGCTGTGTATGTCAGTGTTAGTATTGTGTTAATACATGGCTAATATCCTTTCAATAGTTGAAAGTATACATTTGAACGATGACAACAAATTTGTAGCAGAATATTTGGTGGAGGCAAAACGTGCGTTGAGCCCTTTTAAAAGAGGCCATATGGAATGAAGAATTGGCTTTGTATATTGCGTATGCATAGAATGTTTTTATTGGTATCCGTGTACATTTTGAAAGTCATTTTCTCTGTGTATTGAAGTTGTGATGGCAGTGATTCAATGGGTACATGAAAACCTTATGTTAGAAGTTTTAATGGACGATAATACCCTTTGAGAATGCCCTTTTGAGTACATTTTTATTGTATATTGGCAGAAGTATACTTTTCTATCAGCAAAAGTTTTTTTTTTACAGAATGCATTCAATCATATCCATGGTAGGAATAGTTCTCACTGGCAAGGAGAACTATCCTAAATGGTCCCGGATGATAAAACACACCCTCA